>PPOH02000255.1:150659-269164 GCA_003708465.2 Kazachstania kunashirensis
AGTAATTAAAAGCTCAGGTGCATACTTCTTGACGACTCTTTTTAAGCCTTTAATTAAAAATGGTAAAAACCTGTAATATTGTTCAGAAATAGCCATAGCTAATGCACCATTTTCCCTTGCTGATAAATGTTGATAATCAATGTATATAGTGTTTAAATCGTACATTTTCATAAATTCAATTTGTGTTCTATAAACTTTATGTGGTTCATTAGAATCGTTATCAATAATTGAAAAGTCCTCTAAAAATTGTTCAAAGGCTTCACGTACTTTTTCACCTGTGACATCATCAACTTTTTTAACACGGTTAACAGCTCTTCTTCTTAAACCTTGCATCGGTAACATTTCTTCATCTTGTGTTTCTGGCGGATTTTGAGAGCTGAATTGAGATGAGTTCGTTATACCCGGTTGCGGTTGAGACGAACTAGGGAACTGTAATCTAGAACCTACTTGGGAATCATTTTCGAAACCTGAACTACTACCAAATCCAGCACCTATGGAAGATGGTGGAGGTGATGAGTTATGCGGTCTACCACTCGGTGTATCAGTTGGAAATGGAGATGACATTGATTATAAGCTCCAGTTTTTATCGACACTTAAATTAGAAAAATATTGTTGGGTTAAGAATCTCAAGTCTAACAATTCGATATCCAACGTTTTGGTATAACTCTAAAGTAGATAAAAACTAAAAGATCTTTAAATTTATTTTTATTCTTGTAATTTTCGCGAGGGTTGCAATTTATGGATTTCCCGATTAGGAAATCATATTAGTGAAAAGACGTCGATATAGTCCCAAAATGGAAATCTCGAGCTGTCTCCAATAATAGATAATATAATAGTAATGCAACAGCGTGTGTAGTTGATATAGTTGTTATAGTTGTTATTGCAGCACTTGATGATGTTACGGTTACTATTATGTTATTCTAAATTTTTAAAAAAAATTATGCTAAAAAACTGAGCGGTACGAGAATCGAACCCGTGTCTCCACCTTGGAAGGGTGGAATGATAACCACTACACTAACCGCCCCGATTGAATAATTGTGGTTTAATAGGCTGAACTCACTTTGACGAATAGCCGGGCATGTGATATCACATGCGTACTAAAGAGTGGCATTTGTTAATCAAGCAATGATCAGATAAAAATAGAATTGAGTTTAGACACAACTAATACTAAAGTTCAACAGCATTGATAAGTATCAAATGTTGATCAAACAATGATCAGGTAATAAATACGAGACTCAACAGATAACAAATATGAACCTCAGATAAAGTAGAAGTGATCCTAGTATCATAAAGAAAACACATTAATTATTAGGATTACTAATGAAGAATAAAAGTGAACTTATATAAACGGATGATGAACTAGTGAAATTAGTTAATAAAGTTCAGGTTATATATATATATTGCATACGTAAGAAAGACAGAGTTCCAACTCCTGACATTTATAAGTAGAACATAATAAGATATGACTTTAGAAACAACTAATACTAATCCAAAAGAAGTTCAACAAAAACATATCATTTAAGCTTTATAACAACCGTCGAAGAAATCGAATTCATGTTGGTGATGTATGGTAGATTCTTTTTCAACTTTCATCAACAGTAAAATTATTAACCTCATTTTCCAAGAGTTCACAGCATGTAATAAAATGTTTACCATCGTGTAATCAGTCCAAGTGTGATGCTTCCAATATAAGTCCGTTCTTTTATTCGAATTATGAGCCTAACTCAAATAATTTGTTCACACCCCAGATTATAGTAGTATAGTCATATTATGTCATCGATTGATCCGCTACACTGTCCTTGAATATATTTATCGACTCCTGGTAATAAATTTTCTGTAAATTCTTAACGTTCATATCATCATCTCGATTTGTTCCTTTGCCTAGTTTATCTCACATTCTTATTAGTTTAAGACACCGAATAATGGAAAATCTACACAATGTTCTTCAAGAAACGTTTCTTATGCTCGACCATCTTTCCCAGAAACCGTTTATCAATTTCTATATTTTGTATTGTGTCAAATGGTACACTTAATAAACCTAAAGTTCTTACATTCTGATGACAGAACTCTTGCACGTGATCTAGCAAAAGGTTAGCTTGCGCATCAATTGCCACCAGAATACCTTTTAAAGACCGCTCTTCACTGATAGTAACGTACAGAGTGCAACCAATGATATCTTTAATGTTGAGTGAGTCCATTTTGCCCCGATTACATCTACTTTATGAAAGAAGAGACTGAAATGATCAAATTATTTTGCAACTCAGCTTTTAACTTTCGGTAAAACTGACAAAAAAACAAAAAAAAACAATAAAAGTAAATCGTGTTTTCTGTGCAATTAATGCATATATATAGATAAATGGTAAAGGTCAATATTGTATTTGGTTATAACGATACGGACAAGTGAGGAAGTATGAACAGCAATAAGAAGCAAGATAGTGTTACATTGAAGAGTGCGACGGCGTACCAGTTGCTATCGCAGCGTGAGAATATCTGTGAACTGTTTAATGTAGTGGATCGTAGCGAAATTGATGAATATATAATGAATAATGAGAGAAAGAAAGAAATACTGGACGATATGAAACTGAAACTGGAAAATATAAAGAAAGCGAGTGATTGAATTTAATTATTTTGCATATTTTTGTAATAATAGAAATCGCTATTATCGTATGTGTTTTATTTTTTTTCCCTTTTATATCAGCAAAATGGTATTAAATTTACAGTAAAGTGAAAAACAAAAAATCAGAAAAGCTTGTGAGATAGATAGATACATCGTAATATACATAATGTTTATAATATTTTAATGACAAATATATAGACTACAAAATCTATGAATACATATAAACTATATATGCATATGAAAAAAATATACGATGAATAATTCTGATGTTTTCGATGATGATTTTCTGAATTCTGAATTACAAGATAATAACAATATCAGCTGGAAGGGGAATATGTTTTGGAAAAGAATTAAATTTTGGTGGTTTAGGAATATAGTTCATGGGAAAGTTGGTAATTCTATCGAAAGAATTGGTATTCCCTTATATGATTTGAATTCTGAAGGTCATGAGATGCATGAAGAGCAGTTTCAATTTGGTACTCAACATACTAAATTAACCGGTAGAAAACTAAAAATCAGTATATTTAGCATGATTACAATTAGCATATCAGTATTCCTCATTGTTCAGATTTTGAAATCCAGTGGGAATCATTATTCTCATAAGAATTTATTTTCAAATTCCTTCAATCCTAGTATTAAATATAACAATGGTACGAATGATTTTTATCCGATTAATATTGTAATCAAGATCAATGAATTGAATACAAATCAAATTGTACACGATTCAATGCCTTTACTTACCAGATTGTATACTGGTGATATTTCTGATACTGAATTAATAATGAAAAATAATTCTATAATGAGTTGTATTGATGGTATGGAATCTTCGTTCCCACTGTTAAATGATGCGAATATTTGGAGTATGATGACTGGTGTGACACCTTCTAATCATGGTGTTATATATAATGGTGATAATTGTACAAATACGGAAGTCATGCCAATTTGGTTACAAATGGAGACAAAATTTCAAAATTTTAAAGTTGCTATTGATAGTGAAATAATAAATAATGATAATTATAAACCAAGTTATTATTTAGATAGGGATGATGTTATAAGAGATAAAGATATGATTGAATGGATTATTGAATTGATTGATTATAATGAAATTGATACTAGACCTCAATTAATTATGGGTAGTTTAATTGAATATTCTAATGAAATGAGATATAATAATGATGAGGATAAAAAAACCAATGAAATTGATAAATTGAATGAAATTGATTATTTGCTAACAATTTTAATAATTCAATTAACTCGACGTAAATTAATGGATTTTACTAATATAATAATAACAAGTGATTATGGTTTTAGTGATGATATTAGAGGTAATAATATATTAAATATTAATAATATTATTAATGATGATATTAAGGATATTAATAAATTGATTGAAGATTATAGAGTTGATGATAATATGATGTCACTTTACATAAATAATAAGAATAAGAATGAAGTTTATAACAAGATTATTCAAGGTCCTTATAAGGATATGATTAGTGTTCAATTAAAGGGTAAATTACCCAAATGGTATGATATAGGTACCGATGAAAATAAATTAGGTGATATAATAATCATACCTAATGATGGATATGGTATAATTTCTGATAACAAATTGAAGCAAAAAAAAATAAAATTAAAATTAGATAAATATCATTACTATAAATTAGGTGGTAATTATAATAAAAACCATGGTGCATTATTTATTGGTATAGGACCATTTTTCCAACAAGGAGACTTATACTCTGTAAAATTGGTTCGAAATATGAAAAACACTGTAGTTTATGAAATAATTGCTGAGATGTGTGGTCTTGGCAGTCGAGATAGAAATATGGTAACTTCAACGATGACCACACAATGGGAACAAATCAGTAGAACTAGTAGAACCACTACTAGCAGAACTAGTACTACTAGCAGTGTCATTAGTACAACCGCCGTGCCTGTTACCCGCACCGATTCCGAATCAGCCACACAAACAGAAAATATTGCTCACGAGATCATATCCGACGGCATGGCCATTCTCGACGATATCATCGACTGGCTTCACGGCGCACTGAACAACAATAATACGTAATTACTTCATCCGGCAACCGAGCGGATCGCCCCGAAAACGGCTAACGGCAAACGGCAATGGCCCAACGGAAAAACAGTGCAGTCCACTTTTTGCAGATCCCGTCCAAAACGAGGGTCAGCCCACACACCGCACGCATTGTCACCTAATCAGCTATGGTCTTCGGATAAATATCCCTCATTGCGCGAGTTAAACACTCAATTTTGCACAATTTTGCACAATTTTTCACAAAACTCGCTGGGATTGGGCGAGTATAAATTGTATATGGTTGAAGAGTTTTGCTGAAAAATATGGTTCTGTTGTACCTCTTATTTTCTCACTATGGAGAGCTCTCCAAGAATATCAATCAATTCTAATATCTCATAACAATGCTAACTACTAGTACTTTACCAGCTGGTGTTATTTTAGTCTTCGTCTTAGTCTTTTTAGCTTGTGTCGCTATTTTCTGTACTATTGTTTACAGAAAATATCAAGCAAGACAAAGAGGTTTACAAAGATTCTGAGTTGATTTTTTAAATAAAGTCTACTTTCTATTTTCTAATCTTTACAACAACAAAAAAAGAAAAATATATTAGCATTTTTTTACAATGTTGACTTTCTTTTTTTAATTACAAATTAATTATTTTTTTTATTATACCCAATCCAAATCCAATTTTAATTTTAATTTTAATTTAACCTTTTCTCCCCCCATTCCAAAAAATATTAAAAATAATAGTTAACTCTATTACTTTTTAACTTTTTTCTTTGTGCATTTCGTCGTGTGATTACCCTTTTTTTTATTATTATTTTGACTTGTATCCCCTCCCATTTTTAAAATTATTGATTATAATATTTGTGTGCATTTATATTCAATAATTGTTTTTATTATGGGAATTTTATTTTACATTCTCAAGTCAGAATCTAATAAGAAATTTTTTTTTTACTGAAATGATTATCCATTTTTTTTTTGAAATAAGTTGAAAAGAAAATTTGTGTGCAGCTTTTAATTGATTGATACTTTTTCACCTTATATTTTATATTTTTCTTTTATTGCCTAAAAGAATTAAAAACATATAAAATTAAATCCCTAATCAAATATAATTTGTATCAGTTTCCACTTTATATGTTTTAGTTTGTTGAAGGGTTTTTTTTTTTAAGGAAAAAAAAGGAAATAACAAAACATAATTATCAAGTTAATTGTTAAAGAAGAATACAATAAATTTTTTTATTCTATTTGTGTGTGAATAGTTTATATATATTTTAAATAGTTTTCTTATACTTTTAATATTATTATTGTTTTCTTTTTTTTTTTTTCAAAAGTTTATTTTTTTATGTAAGAAACGATTCATTTTAGAATACTTATAAACAAAATATATACCTTTACATATTGTACGATAGAAACTACATGTAGATATGTTCAATAACTTTTTAATTAAAAATAAACAATTTATATCTTCTTATCATTCATTAACAAGATTACCAACAATTAATCAACTTTTTAATAGCGTTGAAACAAATAACATTAAAGATAATGAAATTATTCCAGAATTAAATTGTTTCATTCAATCAATTAAAAATTTGAAAAATGTTACTTTTATAGATGTATTCGATGGTACTTCAACAACACCATTGAAATTAATAATTAATAATAATAGTAATAATAATGTCAATATAGAGAGTTTTAAAATGGGTCAATCAATCAATTTGATTAATTGGAAAATTACAAAAACACCAAATAGAATTCAAAAATTCGAATTGTCCCAATCTAATTCATCAATGATTAAAATTTTGGGTAATATCAACCAAGATAATTATCCTTTACAATCAAAACAAAAACTAACTATTCCGTTTTTACGTTCAGTACCTTTATTAAAATACAAATCAAATTATTTAGCTTCAGTAATTAGATTTAGATCACTATTACAATCAAAATTAATTCAAATTTTAACCGAACAAGATTTTATATCATGTAATCCACCAATTTTAACAACAAATGATACAGAAGGTAATAATGAAACCTTTAAAACAATACCAAAAAATTTAAATTTAACTGTATCAACACAATTACATTTAGAAATTTTAGCACAAAATTTGAAAAATGTCTTCACAATTTCACCTTGTTTTAGAGCAGAAATGAGCGATACCGGTAGACATTTAGCTGAATTTTGGATGCTTGAATTAGAATCAACAAATTTAACAAATTTGCAAGATTTATTAGATTGTACTAAAAATTTGTTCATTAATACAGCTGAATCTCTATTAAATTCAAAAAATATCGATAATTATTTACCAAATGATAATTATTTACCATTAAATACTTTATCATCAAAACAAATTAAAGATCGTTGGTTGCATTTATCAAATCCAAAAAGTTGGAGACAAATTACTTATTCGCAAGCAATCGAAATTTTAAAAGAAAATCATCCGAATCCACCAACTTGGGGTGTGTCATTGGGTTCTGAACATGAAAAATTCTTGGCAGAATCATATTTTGATAAAGAAAAAGGTGCTTTTGTCTTAATATCAAAATACCCAAGAGATATTAAACCTTTCTACATGAAACCTACTTTAGATAATGATTCTGTTGTCGATTGTTTCGATTTAATCTTCCCAGGTGGTGTAGGTGAAGTAGTAGGTGGATCAATTCGTGAAGATAATATAAATTCTTTACAACAAGCAATAGGTAAAGATAATTTAGCAGATCTAGATTGGTACGTTGAACTAAGAAAAATAGGTTCACTTCCAAGAGGTGGTTTTGGTTTAGGTTTAGAAAGATTCATTGCATATATGTTCGGTTTACAAAATGTAAAGGATGCCATCCCATTTTTCAGGGTAATGAAGGACAAAATATCATTTTAATCTATATTATTCACTTGTACATACTGTAAATATACATACCATTCCATTGCAATACACACACACACACACACACACACATATATATAAATATAGTTGCTTCACTAATAAATACATATTTTAACGACATTGAAGGGTATCGGTGCCATCTCTAATTTTTTTTTCAGTACTTTCGCTCGACGCTAACATAGTTAAGTAATATGGAGAGATGAGATTAAATTAGTGTATCCAAGCTCTATTAATGAAAGATGACAATACTTAAAGTACGGAACATATTCTTTATTTACCATGTCTGATAACCCATTTGTTTACTTTGATATTGAAGTTAATCAAGAAAAGATTGGTCGTCTAGTCTTCGAACTATTTAAATCAAAGGCACCATTAGCCGTTGATAATTTTTATCATCTATGTAAAGGTGATATGAATAAAGAAATAGATGGCAATACCACACAATTGACCTTTAAGGATAATTTTTTTCATCGTATTATTAAAAATTTTATGATCCAAGCCGGTGATATTATCTATGGTTCAAAAAAGTTTGAGAAATCTGACAATATTGGTAGAGGTGGTTGTTCTATCTATGCTACTGCTGAGGAACTTTCTAAACCAACAAGTTTGCCATGTTATGGTTATTTTGCAGATGAAAACTTGGGTGAATTCACTGAGGCCTTTTACTTAGCCATGGCAAATACAGGTAATGCAGATTCAAATAGTTCTCAATTTTTTATTGTTACATACCCATCACCTCATTTAAACAATAAACATACGATATTTGGCAAAGTTATACATGGTAAATCAATTGTACGTACTGTTGAATACTTAAGGACAGATTCAGATGGATTTCCTGAACAATCTATAAGGATTGCAAATTGTGGTGAATGGAATGATTCTATGGAACTGCCATTGTTTAATGCTTCCAACAACACTATTGGGGGTGATATATACGAGGAATATCCTGGAGACGATACAAACTTCGATCAAGAAGATTGCGACAAGGCTTTCGCAGCGGCTAGTATTATTAAAGATTCCGGTTCACAGTTGTTTAAACTAAAAGATTTTCAAAATGCCTACTTCAAATATGAGAAATCCTTAAAATATGTTAATGAGTTTATCCCAGAGTTAGAAGTGGATAAGGAAAATAATGCTAAATTTGTAGATTTGAAAATTAAATTATATTTAAATCTTTCTCTAGTTCTGCAAAATTTACAAAAATATGATGAGGCCATTGAATATGCGTCATATGCCTTGGATATTCCTGAGATAGAAGGTAAGGATAAAGCAAAGGCGTTTTATAGAAGAGGTAATGCATTTTCAACTAAAAAGAGATACGATGAAGCTCTAGAAAATTACAAACTTTGTAATGAGAATAATCCCGATGATAAGATAGTTGATAAAAAAATAGAAGACGTCCAAAACATAATTGAACAAAACAAAGAAAAAATAAAAAATAATATTTCTAAATTCTTCAGTTAATATACTAAATTAAATCAAAAAAAGTTATAATAAATATATATATATATATATATATGCTGTTTAGAATAGTTCTTACATAAACTCATCCAGTAAATTTTTTGGCTTCGCAGGTTGCTTCGACGAAGCTTGCTTTGAATATTTACCTTGAGTGGTCTCAAAAGGTGGTTGTGGAACTGTGAAGCTCTCTAGTACGTTTGGAGCAGGGCTAACAGCAGTTTTTGGAGTTGGCGCTGGTGTCATAAAGTCTTCTAGTATATTTTTTGGTTGATGTAGTGATTTAAAATCATCCAACATGCTCTTCGGCTGAGAAGAAACAGGTGAGCTAATCGAATCCAGTAAATTGTCAACTGGTGCATTAACAATTGAGTTCTGAGTTTTTGGGGTGGCCGGACTAGTTGATTTACTTTCATGGTTCTCGAACATGTCAAATAAACTTGGAAGAACTCTTTCAGTTTTAGTTGGCTCCGTGATAACCTCATTAATCTGAGGGATTGAAACAGGTGTACCAACCCTCTTTGGACTTTCATATAAGTTTTTAATATATTTCGGTGGCGTAATGAAATCCCATTCTTTAACTAATGCAGCAGACAAATAATTACAACCCATGCGGCGTAATATATCAACGACTCTCAATATCAGACGGTACTCATTTTGAGTACCCATTTCTAATGATGCCATGAAATACTTAATATTTCTTTTCCTTAATATTAGATACAAATGTAATAATGCAGGATCCTCAACCAAAAAAGATCTATTAACAAGAGTTTCATGTTTTACGATTTCAGAGTTTTTTTCTAAATCAATAGGTGGTGTAACTAAAGCTTTAATTGCTACATCTTGTTTCCTCAATTTCCAATATATGAAACTGGTTGTCCATCTATCATTTTCTTGAACAGCTCTTGGAAGCAGTTGTTCATTCAAAAATTCGCCTAAAACTGGTCCATTATCACCTTCATAGACTCTACAAACACCGATGGCCAAATCAATATCATCCAGTTGCTTATATAAAACACTGATACAGTCTTTTAATGACCCAGCCAACAAAAAGAACGTTGCTGCATCAATATATCGGTGTTTACTGAGTAAGACAAACGCATTTTTCAATGCAGCAGTCTTCCATCTTGCTTGGCTAAAGTCGTTGTTTAGAAATTTCATCATTTTCTGTTGTTCTGGATGACCATAACTCATTTTCCATAAACCAAGCAAAATCTGCTTTTTCCTGAGAGCAAGATAAAATATAGAACAGAATGAAGGATCCTTAACCTCATTCTTGGTAAATTCGTATCTCGCAATTTCCTCAAATTTTTTTACTAAATCAATTTGCTTGATCCAAAAGGCAATTTTATATACACAAGCCTTAGACCACGACAAGGTATTAGAGTCAAATTGTGACAACAACAATTCTTTATTATCGGAATGCAACGCCCAAGACACATCTCTCATCATCAAATGTTTCTGCTGCGGTCTATGGGATAAATATAACTTTATTCCTAATAAAAACCTAATACCATTAATGTCAACTATAGTGTAATTTTTTACAATATCTTCAACAGCATCTATAACAGTTATCAATGTTATCTGTTGATGTCTTGTTAAATAGGGTAAGGTCATTTTCGTCAATTGCTCGGA
The DNA here is from genome assembly GCA_003708465.2 of Kazachstania kunashirensis. NCBI lineage: Eukaryota > Fungi > Ascomycota > Saccharomycetes > Saccharomycetales > Saccharomycetaceae > Kazachstania > Kazachstania kunashirensis. Next base: position 161,282 of record PPOH02000255.1, read on the forward strand.
TAATCCTGAACAGACAGCTTTGTTAAATACAGGATATGGATCTGGAAATTTCTCAACTTGATAATCCCTATTGCGTTTAATGAAAAATTTGCTAGGGTTAATATCTAAATCAGATGGCAGATTAGACGAAATATCCTTTGAAGTTAGGTCGATTTCTCTTAGCTTGAGGAATAACCGCAGAAGTAACTCTTTGACTAGCTCTATTTTATTGGAGTAGATTGCTTGGATAAGGAATTGAGGATGATACACTGGGAGTGGGCCGTTAAGAACACTATTTAAATGTAGAATATCATTGGACAAGATTTTTCTTGACCCAATTGATTTATAGGTAAAAGGATCATCCAAATCTAGAGATTTATCCTTGATATAAAGTTGGTTTCCTGATGCTACAACAAACGTGCCTCTTTTTAACCAAATAGAGTCCCCGATATTATGTGCCGTATGTACTGTGATATCAATTTTTTCAATTGGTAAGTAGGTAGGCGAATTATTTGTGTAATCATATCTTAATTCAGTGTACAATAATGCATAACCAGAAAAACCAATAGAAACGATACTCTGCCCCAATTCGGTACTTGCCCAATCTATATCCTCAATTTCATTTTCAAATGTTTCCTCGTACTCTAGCACACCTCTGTTAATGTCCCAGAAGGATAAGACCTTCCTACTAGAATCTGCAATGCACATTTTTCCAGTTGATGAACCTCTTATGAAAAAAGGATCTTTTACACCTGTTATAGTTTCGTTGCATTTTAACCAAATTACTTCTCTGTTGTCGTAATCTACTAAAGCCTTATAATCTATTACGATACCATCCTGAGTTGCAAGTGACAATAAACGTCTATTACTAAAAAATGTTTTATGAACCGGATCGATAGTGGAAACTCTATATATCAAATTTTGACCGTTCAAGTCCAAGGAATTGGACTTTACTTCAAATATTCCTCTATCAAGTGAAACTTCAAACGATCTAATAGAACCATCGGAATAAACGATTGCTACAAAATGTCTTTCATGATTATGCGATGCCTCCGGAGTATTTAACATCAACAAGGGTTCTGTATCAGATGGCGAGGATTCTATGGTGTATTCCACTTTTAATGTAGATGATTTATCATTCATATTCAAATTTTTAGGGCACTCCCAGGCCTGAATCTTAGAATTCTCCAACAGACATATAAATAAATTACCTTTTTCATGTAATACTGATAATTTTACTGGCGCTTCTGTTGTTATAATATTTTTTAAATATAAAGAAATACCACCCTTCGAGATATCTTCTGGAGTCCATATGCAATTTTCTGAGAATCTAGATAACGTCAATAGTGCCTCACCATCACTACTTCGAACTAATTTTTGTATTGATTTATTATGGCCCGTAAAAATATGTTGTAATGCAAAAGTATTCGATAAATTGGATTCTTTTGATAATAACCGAGGTAGATTAATGGTGGTATGCCTAATAATACCTTCTACATAATGAACAAGTAACGATATTTCATTAGATGTATCATTGCATGGTTGTATTTCCGCGAAATATAAAAAGTTAGGATCCCTTGGGAAGCAATTTGTCGGCAGTTCTCCAGCAAGTAATGCTTTTTGAGTCATAGGTTTTGGTGGATCTGTTGATAAATTCTGCAACGAATGAATAATAAATTTACCCTTATTAGTTACGGTCATTACTAAATCTAGTGAAATGTTGTTATAATTGGCAAAATATGAATTATTTGATGAATCTTTTGATGACAGAACTTTTTTCAGCATCCAGTTGTCTATTATAATACAGAATCTTTCTTCTTGATTTAATTCAATGGTACCCCAGTTTTGAACAATTTTTTGACCACCTTCAACATCATAACATGCCCATACTCTTAATATTTTATCAGAACATAATGTGTATAATACTTGTGAACTAGCGGAAGAACTTTTCCATCTTATATTAGTTACATAATCCAGATGAGGTAAAAGGCTTAAATTAAAGATATCTTGTTCACCGCTTATTGAAATTCTTTTCCATAATTTTACTGTCATATCATATTTTCCAAAGCTTGCAATTAATTGGGAATCTTGGGATATTGTTACACAGTACACTGGCTTTGGTTGTCTTTTATTCCATAGTAGTATAGGACTATATTCACCAAATTCATCCCTAATTTTCCAAAAGGATAAGAAATCAGAACCAATAACTAATTCATTATCGTGACCCCATTTCAAAGAATTAATATGCGATGGATCATGAAATATTTTGCAACAAAAAGCCCATTTAGGGTTCTTACTCACTTGATATATTGGCTTATATATATGGACTTGTTCAGCAACTCCGACTGCAATGAATCCATTGGCAGAATTGATATCCACAGTACTACAGTCCTTTTCTAAATATATTGTTTGTAATCTAGTGAAGTTGTTGCTCATTATAATCAAATTATTACCTGAACAATATGCAAAGATAGTATGCTTTTGCCATGTAGTCTGGCACATGGCTTGAGGCGTATCATTGGGACGCCCAGGCAGGAAATTTAAAGACATTGCTTATCCTTTTCTAATCTCCTATACTCTAGTCAAATGCAAGACTACCTGACTTTATTATGTCACTCTATTATTAATTATTACTATTTTTATTGTTTGAGAAGTTTCCAATAGTTTTTGCAAAACATACCTGAGCTTCGCGGAATAAGGAATAGTAAAATTAATAAACTTGTATGATATGAAGATTGAAGAGAACAAGTTTCAAAGAATAAAAACGTCTGTCAATTAGTTTGTTTCTGTTAGTTTTATTAAGTTGTACAGAATACATAATACTAGATATCAGTGATCATCAGCGACTCAAACAAGTGAAGGAACCAAAGGATGGGTGGCAGTTGTAAAGATCAAAAGAAAGCTGTTGCAATCTGTTTGCAAAGATCTCCCTGTGTAATGATCGAAAGAAATAACCCACAAAAGTGTTTGGAAGATCCAAACTTAAACAGATATTTACCGGAACTATGTATTGCCCAGATGAAGGCATTCCTAGATTGCAAGAGAGGTATGGTGGATATGACTAAAAGACTTAAGGGTAATGCACCACTATCTACAGGTAAATATGACGAACAGTATGAAAAGCTTTGTACAGGCAACTTTGATGCAAGAGAGGAGATGCATAAGTTAGATTTGTTGAACAGTGAACATAAGGAGTAAGAATTGCAGTGGATTCCCTTCGCTTCTCTTTCATTTATTCCATTAACCGAGGCTTGTAAATAATGTAATAACAGATACTTGTCACTCATTTACAATATTATATATATTCGAACAAAACAAGATGGATCTCATCCAAGAGTAGAAAACTTCTCTAATATTAAGGGAGGTCTATTGTAATATCACACATCTCTAGTTCACCATGCAACTAGTTAGTGAACTATACTGTCTATACACTACATAAAGAAATAATGAATATGATCAGAATTTGTTAAATACTTTTTATTCTGCAGGATGTATTTGTGTAGTATTCTTATATATTGTCCAGTTTATTCAGTAAAGAGAAAGGATCGGCTTTGAAAAATTGCTTACTCATCACTTCTTTTAAAACACTATTAAAAGTTTGTGATTATATATAGATATACAGATAAATCGATTCTGGTGTATATTAAATAGTGTACTATAATATTATGGATGAGAGTGATTTGCAAAACACCTTAAATTTGGTTAATGTTGTATCTCAACAGAGTCTGGAACAAAAGATAGAAAGCAATGTGGAATCCTTGACTAAGCAAAAATTAATAGAACAAGAAGAAAATAGACTTCAAAGAACGAGAAATTTACTAGAAAAGCTTTTGGGACAAAGGTCATCACTTAGAAGCAGATTGACTACTGCAAATAGAATATCTATAAAGGCAAAACTTAGAGATGAGATAGCACATTTGGAAGGAAACGATATTGAAAATGCTAAAAACGATATAAGAGATATTAAAAAAAGATTAAGACAAATTAAAGAGACCTCTAATTCAAGCAATAATGGTATAGACGAAAGTGGGAGAAAAGAAGGTGAGTCTGAAAGAGATTTTCTGGTAAGAACTGGCCAAATTACTGCATTTGGTTCAAAATCTGGATTTACTATTGATAATGACCCTGATAGCTCAGATAACAATGAACTTGTAAAGATTAAAGATGAATCAAATGTGGAAGCGTCAGTAAAGGATTACGAAATAGCAAATGAACAAATGGTAGAGAATATTACAGATTCTTCAGAGGAGAGTGCATATGTACCACAAGAAGAAGAAGATAATGATGATGACCTTGATGATGACGAATGGGAGGTAAAAGAAACAAAACAAAACGGTACTTTTCACGACTCTTTACTGGAGGAAGATTTTAGTACGGTCAATGAAACGGACAAGTCTAAAGTTGGTGAGGCTAAAGATGATGGGGACGAGTTTTATTATCAAAAGCGATTAAGAAGATGGATAAGCCAAAGATCCAATAACCGTGTGGTTGATAAACGTCCAAAACTTCCAGAATATCGTAAGCCCCATCCTGATATACGCGATGCCAAGCTTAATGATATCTTCAAGATACCGGGTGATATATATTCTCTTCTATTCAATTATCAGAAGATTTGTGTACAGTGGCTTTATGAATTGTATCAACAAAGGGCCGGGGGTATTATTGGCGACGAAATGGGCCTAGGTAAAACAATTGAAGTAATCGCATTTCTAGCATCATTGCATCATTCTGGTTTACTAGACGGTCCTATTTTAATCGTATGTCCAGCTACTGTAATGAAGCAGTGGGTTAACGAACTGCATCATTGGTGGCCAGCTTTCCGTTCAATAATCCTACATTCAATGGGATCTGGGATGTCTGATAAAAAGACAGTACCTGAATCTGAATTTGAAGAAATGATAATGAATTCAAATCCGGATGAATTTTCCTATAAAGATTTTGAGAACTCAAAGAAGTCAAAAGCATCATTTGAAACGTCTGAAAACATCTCGAAACTTATAGAAAGGGTTGTCAATGATGGTCATATACTAATTACTACATATGTTGGTCTTAGAATGCATTCAGAAGAGTTTTTGAAAGTAAATTGGTCTTACGCAATTTTAGATGAAGGTCATAAAATCAGAAATCCCGATTCTGAAATTTCGTTAACCTGCAAGAAGTTAAAAACACCTAATAGACTAATTTTGTCTGGTACTCCTATCCAGAATAACCTAAATGAATTATGGTCTTTATTTGATTTCATTTTTCCAGGAAAATTGGGCACATTACCAGTCTTCCAGCAGCAATTCGTAATTCCAATTAACACTGGTGGCTATGCAAATGCGACAAACATTCAAGTACAAACCGGGTATAAATGTGCTGTCGCTTTGCGAGATCTAATATCACCTTATTTATTACGTAGGGTGAAATTTGACGTTGCTAAAGATCTTCCCAACAAGAAAGAGATGGTTCTATTTTGCAAACTTACACAGTACCAAAGAAATAAATATCTTGAATTTTTGAATTCGAACGAATTAACCCAAATAAAAGGAGGGAGAAGGCATGTTTTATACGGTATTGATATATTAAGGAAAATATGTAACCATCCTGATTTGCTAGAGAGAGAACTACTGCGATTTGAGTTAGATTATGGTAATCCAAAGAGATCAGGTAAAATGCAAGTAGTTAAACAGTTATTGACGCTCTGGAAAAAGGATGGAAATAAAACATTGTTATTTACTCAGTCGAGACAAATGTTAGACATTTTAGAAAAGTACATATCTGACCGTGATCCTGATATGACAAACATAAGGTATCTAAGAATGGATGGTACAACTAATATTTCAAAAAGACAAGATCTGGTGGATCAGTTTAATAATGAAGAATATGACCTTTTTCTTCTTACTACCAGAGTTGGGGGATTAGGTGTAAATCTAACTGGTGCCAACAGAATTATTATATTTGACCCTGATTGGAACCCTTCAACTGATATGCAAGCCCGTGAGAGAGCTTGGAGAATTGGGCAAAAAAGAGAGGTTTCGATTTATAGATTGATGATAGCTGGTTCTATTGAAGAAAAAATTTACCATAGGCAGATATTTAAACAATTCTTAACAAATAAGATTTTGACAGACCCCAAACAAAAAAGATTTTTCAAAATGAATGAACTTCAAGACCTATTTACGTTAGGTGGTGATGACGGTTTAGCTTCTGAAGCATTGGCTGATGAAGTTGAAAAGCATACAAATCATTTGAAAAATTCTAAGTCTGTCGAAAGTGATGATTTTGAACAAGTTGCAAATATTACTGGGGTTTCAAAATTGGAAAGTTTCTTTTCAAAGGAAGAAAAGGAATCATCCAAAACAGATAATGATAGACTAATTGAAAGCTTGCTCGGCGGTGGTGGTAATTTAGAGAAAGCAACTACACACGACCAAGTAGTAGGTTCACATATGGTATCTGCTGCATCAACAAAGATGGTTAGTAGGGAAGCTGACAGGATTGCCGGTCAGGCTGTAAGTGCTTTGAGGAACTCAAGAAGGAAGACAAGGAAATATGATATAGGTACACCAACTTGGACAGGGAAGTTTGGTCAAGCCGGAAAAGTAATTAAAAAGAAAAGGAATACACTAAAAAACAATTTTATTCTAGGATCTCAAGATATTTTGAAGAATATTCGTGAATCACAAGCAGATTCTGCCAATTTATCGAATACTTCTTTGACAAGTTCTGGTAGCAAAAATGAAGAGATTTTGTCTAGAATAATAGGATTCTTAAATAATGTCCCGGACAGGTTTTTGACATCTTCATCGATTATTCAAAAATTAGGAATTAGTTTAAGAGAGAAGGGTGATGTTTTTAAAGTAAGAGCTTTATTAAGATCAGTCGCAAAGTTTGATAGAAATCGAAAAGGTTGGATTCTAAATGATGAATTTAGCGAATAACATAGTTTGACTAATGTCACAAATAAATAGTAGTAATATGGTAAACTTTTTTTATTAAAAATATGATAAATTTAAAGTGTCCATTTATGAAGTTAATATATACATAAATTTAATTAATAATACATAGTTATAGATCAATTGATACTAAATACAGAATAGTGTTCAACGGAAACCAAACCCCTCAGATTCGGTAATAGCAACACGTAATTTTTGCTCTAATTTCAATTTGGATGAATATTCCCATAGACATAATTCATTAAAACATGTATGCGCAATTGGCAAGGCATCGCTATCTCTTGCACCCAGTCTACTAATTTTAAAAGATAATGTAGATATCCCAGTAGCAGGTACTCTGTTCGAACTTGTTACAAACTGTAACAATTTACCCTGTAAGTTATAGTTCCAATCTTGCAATATTTCCCAGAACCAATTAACGATAGGCGTGTCATTATCAAATCCAGCTTGGTATTTTGTGACAGAACGTAGCATCTGAAAATCATATTTTACTTGTTCCTCATCTCCACATAGAAGTCTTTCCAGTTCTTCCGAATTAAATAAAAAAATTGAATTACAAATAGAAAACACACGATTAAAACCATCCATAAACCTCTCAAATTGTGGGGCAATTGACTTACTCAAATAAAAATCGACCCAGGCGTTGACATATTCTGTTTTGTTTTCTTGAGTTACTGGTATATCTGAGCCATTATGACACAATTCTATAGTTCTGGTATCTGTATGGCTTAAATTTTTTCCTAGACCTTTTTTGTATGATTTATATGAAGTCTCGAAGGTTAGGCCAAAAACATCTGCAAAGTCATCGTTTGAATATTCGAGCATTTTAACTAAGTTTTTTGCCGTTTCTGGATATAATTCCATATAATCTTCGAATATTAAAGTCTCTTGGCACATTTTTTTATACAGTGCACGTGGAAAAGATAGATCTAAGATATTACCATTAAAGATTGCTAATGCTATCAGAACACCAAACAAATAATAATGTTCTTCTTGAGATTGAAGCTGTGATGGGTCATTTTCGGAAACATCAGCTATTGTAAACCAACAACGTCTACTTTCCTTAATGTAACTAAATAAACCAGTGGTTGGATTAAATAAAGACTTTGTTAGTAACATAAACCATTCTTTTCTTAACCCACCTGCATCAATGCCGGGTTCATTTACAAATTCAATTCTCAATGATTTTAGAAGATCACCTTGATGTTGTTTGATTGAAAGCAATGAATCCTGGGTTATGTGATCTCTTCTAACTCTTAATTTAAAATATACTTCAACTACTTTCCCCTTATCTAAGGAGCTCAAAAATGCTTTCTCTGCTTGATATTCCATAATTCTTCTTGTTTCATACTCCATTATCGATATTTTAACACCTAATGATAGGAGAAATGGGTACTTACAGAACGAAAATCGTTTATTATTATTTTTATTATGAGATGTACTCCATTCTGTTAATAAGTGTGTCATTCGATTTCCTACATCCATACCTCTCCATACATCAAAATCTTGTTTGTTATCTAGAAAATCTAGCATTGTATTATAAAATCTACAAGAGTTGATTTGATGATTTTGATGATAATTTAAATTTACATTATTTCCACCTCTTTTTGAGTTTGCTAAAGTGTATATTAGCATCAATTTACATGCGGATCGTAAATGCCAATCATGTTCATATTGTGAAGGTTTGAATTTAAAGCCCTTCGGTTGAAGCGAGTTTCCTTTCCTATCTAACTCAATCGCTTTTACAGTTTCAGAAGGATCATTCCAGAGATCTTCAGCAGGAATATCTGACATTGGTGATAAATTATCATTATTATTATCTAGATGAATATATTCATTGAGGTTTAAACGATTGTTCTCTTCAATATTTGAAAAGGATGTTGCTTGATTTACATTCATTAAATTATTATCCTTTCTTTTATTTATTGGAACATTTTTCCTTATTGCATGATACATTATTCTTGTTAATTGGTATGTTATGTATAAATTAATGATTTCAATATGTGATAGAAATATATCTGTATCCATATATTTTAGACAATGCATATATTCTGAATATTTTTCTGTGCCTGATATATTTGACATATATCCAACGCAACGTTTTGTTAATTCGTATGCTACTGCTTTTATTTCTGGTGAATCGAATTTACTATTTAATTTTGTTGTTAGACAGTACCTGACAAATGGATTTTCCCAAATAATTGAAAGCCATCTAATTTTCCCGTTACCATCACGAGGTTTTTTTAATAAATCGTTACATGCACATAACATTCTATAAAATGGTCTTCTAGTTGGCAATTTCATAAGTATATGATAAAACTTATCTAATTCTTTGTAATCAATCAATTCAGAACGTTTCTTTGATTTTGGAATAAAAGAACGTTCCAACACATCTGAACTATGGAAACAATCACTCACATAACGACATATCGGTTCTAAGGCGTTATATTTTTCATTTTTATCGGTTAAGTTCTGAGACTTCACCTTTTCAAAGCATCCTTGAATTACACTTTGTAAGTAGTCAACACAACAAATTAATTCATTTTCTTTGTCCTCGTTTAGTGCCTTTTCAGTTGGTTTTAATAGTGTCGTTACACGACAAATACCACATTTAAATTTACTCAAATCCTTTGCTACCGCTACATTTGTCCCACAACATGGACATTTTGTATTTATAATATCTTTGGCATTTTCCAAACTTGGCTGTTTCTGTTTCAAGGCATTTTTCGGTTTATATATCACTTTAACCTCTGTAGGCTTAGATTTTTTACTCTTCCCAAATAACAACGCCATTTTTTGTCCAAATACGTTCGATTTACTTGAAATCTAGTATGTTATATCAATCCAGCTATCGCAAACTATCTACGAACACAAGTCACACGCCAAAATGAACCTTTCTTATACTTGTTTTATCAAATTAAGCGCCAAACTTTCAATGTTGTTATTCATAGAAATCTTCGATTAAACCCTTCTTGGAAACACAAAGACTAGGATAGGTCCTTGAAAAATGATTTACGAAACAGAAGATGTCGTACAAAAAATAGTAACATAGTGCCTTTTTGGTTGAATGGCAGCGGACGGAAAAAAAATCATCAGTTAAATAATCAAGATCTGGTTTTAGAAACTTTTCATTGCTTAATGAAAACATAAGCCTTAGGATACCAAGTTGTGAGAATGTATTCGCTAGGTGTTGGATATTAGTTATTATTCCATCAAAGTGGTGAGTGTATGATTTTCAACTATGAAAAATGGTGTGGTACTTAATGAAATAACCGGTGTTCGTGGAATTGTTAACAGTTTTATCACTACAGAGAATGAATTATTGCTTATTGAACCAGAGTGTATTAGATATTGTCATTATACAGATTCAATTGATTATAGTGCGTTGAATGTGAAAAAGTTGCTGGGTTACACCATTGCGGCTGTTTTATATCAGGAACCCTTGACAATGATCCAGTACATTTTTCTTCTTAAACAAGATGGGACGTTGGAGATAAGAAACTTACAATTCAACTTAATAGATAGTTTACAAACAGGGATCAAGTCATATGGCTCCACTCATGAAGTTCAATTCCTCTTTGATGAGAAATTTAGATGTCTTTATTGTAATCTAGAAGACGATTGTTTGTACATGATCCAATTGCAACTGAAAAATAAATTGTTAACCTTTCTTCATTCTAAACAAACTATAACCGCTATTCAGACAGTAAGTTCTAGCATAGTGTCTATTGATCTTACATTAGATTATGATGTATATACAAATGAAGAATTAGCGATAATTGCACTACTATCCAAGGATATTAAGCTCAATCAATATTTCTTTCATGCAATTTATAGGAAGAACTCTACAACTAAAAATAGAAAACCATTATGGGAACCATTGATCAGACAAAAAGAAATTACTGCTATCGAAGATGATTTCGATAACTTAAAGGGGAATCAAGCCTTAATGAAATCAATTCCACACATTGGGGTTTTCATCTTTACACCATCGAGAATTATTTTCTTACCATTACCACTTGGATTTGAAAATATAATTGCAGGTAACAAAATCTCTGAAGAAATATATGAATGGAAGGGATCTATAATAGAGGAACAATTTAAAAAGAATTTTGAATTTCAGAGTATTTTACAAAGCTCTATTGGTCTAAATTCTATAGATTTTAAATTGGTTACTAAAAATATGCAATTAATTGATATAAACCTTAAAAAGCTTATGGAAGATGAAGAGAAATATATAATCTATTGGGAAGATTTTAAAATAACGAAAAGTTCATTCATTGATATTGTTGAGAATACAAATATTAAAGATGAGAGAATCGAAAAATTATTTTTCTACAAGGACTTCTCTACATATTTAGTTCAATTGAAATCCGATAAACTTGTGTTAGGATCAATAAATAATGCACAACCTTTAAGTGCAACCAAATATGAGCAAGAAACATATGTGACTTCGTTCGTTGCTGGCATTAATTCTAAAAGAATTATAAGATCTGGAATAACAAATGGGGGAAGTTGCTTTGTTGATGAAGAGACTCCTCGATATGTAAATGATTTTAAACTTTCAGAGTTATATTCCTCTCGAGATGGTATATCACGTATGTGGTCTACTAAAGAAGATAAACTCTATTGGTATGATACTTCGATGAATAGTCTATATGAAAATGGAAAGATAAAGCAAATAGAAGATGCAAAAAGTATAACTCATATAACCAATGGTGGAAAGTTAATTTTTGATAAGACCATTGTTGTGGCAATAAATATATGGAATGACACTATAGATAGTTATTGTTGTTTGACAACCGATGGTCTGATTCGGTGGCAGTTAGGCACTGCTTCAAGAGTGTTTGATTTAGCACAATTAAATAAAAATAGACTTCACAATATTAAGATTTGCTCTGTCAAGAAAGGTGATGGAACTAATGTAACAATTTATGCTATCGAAAATGAAATTACGATTATAACCAACTATGGATCTGAAGTTGAAACAATTCGTACTCATAAGGAATTAGACTCAATATCCAGTATATTTTATCATGAAGTTGGAAGATTCAGCAATATTTTAGTTTCAGACATACATGGTAAGGTATGGATTATTGATGCTATATCATCGAAGGGTTTGGATGTAATCAATATTAATTTTCACTCTGTTGCTATTTTGGGGCTTCGCAAGTGTGATAATATTGTTTTGTATTCAAAGGATAATTTTGTAATTTTAAGACCTATTCCGAGTACTCAATTACATTACGAATATATTCATTTAGATTTATCACTCAATATACGAAAGATTGTCAATTCCTTCGGAACTGATCTGAATGATACCTTAATTTTACAGACTCTAGATAATAAGATCTTAAAACTTAACTTGGAACCAAATGTTCCATATAATAAGAGAAGTTTCGTGCGATTGTATACTGACGTTTTAATTAACAAATTTATTTTCCTCCCTTGTTCGACCAGATATTTAATAGCATCTTATGTTAAATTATCCAGTGATCCTCAAGAGCACGGCTTGATCAATTCTAGCGGTATATGTGTCTATGATCTTTATGAAAGAAATATTGTAACGAAATATAATATATCTTCTAAGTATCAACAAACTACAATATCAGATATCTCTGAAATTTCATATAGGAAATCCATTTCTGAAAATTTTCCTCAAGAAAAGCAGATATCATTTGCTAAGCAGTTGATACTCAGTCAATGCTTTTTAGTCTCGTTAAACTACGAATTATCTGAAACAGATGTAGGCCATAAATTATTGTTATTTATGTTTGATGATGAAAAAGGTACCCTAGATTTCCAATCAGGTATAGATACACACTTTAGTATAAGTTCTCTATGTAACTATGATGAAAATCTTTTTATTGCAGCTGGCGAATATGTACAACTATTTAAGTTGGATTATTCTGTGAAGGAAGATATATTTCGTATATTATCCGTTTCTAATAAGCAAAAGGGAAGTGGTTATATTAAAAAATTGACTGAGCTTAGTTATCCAAATTTATCCATTGAAAGCACAAATGAACATTCCCATAAGAAAAGAAAGAAAGATGCAGTTAAGAAGAGAATTTTTATTGGACTAGATTTGCTAAGGGGTTTTTTCGAGATTAATCTTGAGATAAGAGATTTATCCAAGAATGAAAGCATTACAAAACCATATGCCAAATATACATTTAAGCCTAATACTAATTCAGATAGTCATCCTATTATTAGTGATACCTCGAATGAGTTAATAATCACTGATTTTGCAGTTAATGAAGTTAATGGGATGATATGGTATGTTTTGTGTTGTGGTGCGAATAAAATTAAGTTATATTTTACTCCAAAAACCGAAAATGATTTTGATCTTATTGAATTTTATTTACCAAAACAGGTTACAGGCATAAGCTCGATATATTCTGATAAAAAGGATGAATCCCCGAATGGGAGACTTTTAATGAATAATAGTAATATTAAACATATATTCAGTATTACTACAGTCGATAACGGTCATTATATGTTAAGCACGCTGAATAACAACTATGATGAGACATTTGCGTCGGTGATGAAGCTAGATGATCTAAATCAACATTTGAAACTTATCGGTGCAACTTATGAAGATGATACAGATGGCGAAGATAAAGATTCGGTTGAAATTGTTCGACTTATTGACAATAGAGTATGGGGAAACAGTGAAATACAGTACATTTGATAGATATACATATAATAATATATATAGTCTTGAAAGAGCAATAAAAAATATTACAGTAGCATACGTATATTAACGGAAGAATATATATATATTTATATATATTTATAATTAATTATACAAAAAGGTACCGACAAATTTGATAACTTAGATTAATAAAGTTTCAATCTTATCCTTGACGGCGTAGATTTGATTCTTGATAGCAGAAGCATCGTTGGTGGTGATAGAAGCAGCGATAACTGGTCTAGAAACACCACAAGCTCTTCCTAAAGCAGCTCTAGATGGAACGAAGACGTATGGAACGTTCTTATCTTCACATAATAATGGTAAATGTAATAGAATTTCGATTGGTTCACAGTCAGCGGCCATGATGATGAATTCAGAGATACCACGGTTTAAAGTCTTGGTGGCTTCGTTAGCACCTTTCTTTAATTGTCTTAAGTTGGTAGCTTGTTGAACAACATCCAAGATTTGTTGGGTTAAAGCATCATCAGCTAATGGGAAAGCTTTTGGATTTGGAGCAGACATTTTTGTTTTAATTTGGTATTCTTGCGATAGCGATGTGTTCAAGTTCCTTGCAAATGGATAAGTAAGAGCTCGCTTGAATGGTGCACTTAAAACCAGAAACAGAAAGAAAAGTTTAGCAATGAAAGTTCCAATGAATATCTTTCAAACTGTTTTTATAATCATCGAAAATTTTTCATATTTTTTTTTTTGCGATGAGCTGCCGGCCGAAAAAGAAAAGAAAATACAGGGCAGGCATCATGTTGTACGTTGTGTGCAGTTATATAATAATTGAATACACTGATAGTATGTTCAATTGATAAGTTAGATGGATCCGTCTGTGTGTGTAGTAGCATAGGTTGCGTATTGTCCGGTACCCTTTGTGAATACAATCCTGATATGTGTTTCTGTCGTGTAAAATCCAGTTTAATGTGCGTTAACTAATGGGTTATTTTGTACCGTCGAATCTTCGCGGAGTATGTAATCGATTTTATAAACACTGTTTGAAAGGGTATCCATCAATTGGAAATTGGAAAGTTGGTTAGTTAGCAGTTTGAGATTGTTTTATAATTAGTTTATTGTGATCTGTACCATTGATTTGAGCTATATTTCTTTGTGTTTCTTTTTTTTTTGCGTTTGATAGAATTGCACTAATATCGTTAACTAAACTGCTATTGTGAAAAATTTTGTCTCAATATCCTATCTTTTTTAATATATTTTATTTATTTATTAATGTCATCTAGTGATACGGCGTTGAATCTCGATGATCTTCCTAATGAGCCGTACGATAGAGAGCAGAGTATAATTCCTGAAACGGAAGCATTCGATAAATTTATCACAATCGATAAAATCGCAGAGGCTAATAGTCCAGTGTCTATAGTACAAGGGCCAGGCGAACGTTTCTCTTCCATATATCAAGTCTATAGAAGTACTATATGGAGAAAAAGTAGTACATTCGTAACTTTGACATGCATTGCTATTTTAATTGGTTGTTTCGCAGGTTTTATTCAAATTTTGACAGAAACTTTAGTCAATTGGAAAACTGGTCATTGTGCAAGAAATTGGTTATTAAATAAATCATTCTGTTGTGCAGATGTAATAATAGCCGGTGAAAGCAAGAGAAATCCGATGATGGTGAAAAGATTAGAAGTTGAATGTAATGATCAAGGTGTTTGGATTGAAAGAACCGGCTCGGTATTCCCATTTATCATCTTCCTTTCATTATCTTTATGTTTTGCATTAGCAAGTACTTTACTTGTTAAATATGTAGCCCCAATGGCAACAGGTTCTGGTATCTCTGAAATTAAAGTTTGGGTTTCAGGTTTCGTTTATGAATCTGAATTTTTAAGCGGTTTAACTCTAATTGTTAAAAGTATATCTTTACCATTAGCTATTTCAGCAGGTTTAAGTATAGGTAAAGAAGGTCCATCAGTACATTATGCAACATGCTGTGGGTTTGTAATAACAAATTGGTTATTGAAGGATTCATTAACATATTCTGACCAATTTGAATATCTAACTGCAGCTAGTGGTGCAGGTGTTGCGGTAGCGTTTGGGGCCCCAATTGGCGGTGTTCTTTTCGGTTTAGAAGAAATTTCATCAGTAACAGATTTCAATGCATCCACTTTATGGAAATCTTACTATGTTGCATTAATCGCTGTCACCACCTTGAAATGTATCGATCCCTTCAGAAATGGTAAAATTATTTTATTTAATGTCACATATGATAAAAATTGGAAAGTACTAGAAATTCCTGTCTTCATTTTACTTGGTATATTTGGTGGTCTTTACGGTAAATATGTTAGTAAATGGAATATTAATTATGTTCATTTCCGGAAGCAATATTTAAAGAATTGGCCAGTGCAAGAAGTTATGGTTTTAGCATTTATTACAGCACTTTTATCATATTTTAATGAATTTTTGAAATTAGATATGACTGAAAGTATGGGTGTCTTATTTCATGAGTGTACTAAAAATGATAACAGTTCCGTTTTTGCTCATAGTTTATGTCAATTAGATGAGAATACACATTTCTTCGAATTTTTTAAAGCATTTTGTTCCTTAAGTTTCGCAACGATTATAAGATCCTTGTTAGTTATTATTTCATATGGTGCAAAAGTTCCAGCAGGTATCTTCGTTCCATCTATGGCTGTTGGGGCAACCTTTGGACGTGCAGTAAGTCTACTTGTCGAGCGTTTCATTACAGGTAGAAATGTTATTACACCTGGGGCATATGCATTTTTAGGTGCCGCAGCTGCTTTAAGTGGTATTACCGATTTAACATTAACTGTTGTCGTTATTATGTTAGAATTGACAGGTGCTTTCATATATATTATCCCAACAATGATTGTTGTTGCGATCACGAGAATTATTTTGACATCTTCGGGAACACCAGGTGGTATCTCTGATCAGATGGTTTTAGTTAATGGTTTTCCATTACTAGAATATGAAAGTGAGGGTAAAGAAGACGATTTTATGGATTCATATACTACACAAGAGATCATGTCTACAGATCTTATCACATTGAGCGAAAACATGTATGTTTCAGATTTAGAGGCATTGATTTATAACTGTAAAGATGATAAGCAAGTCAATGGTTTCCCAATTATTTCTAATAACTATCGATCTAAATCTGAAATGATATGTGTTGGTTACGTCATAAGGAGACACTTAGCTAGTAGATTATCGCAATTTGATATAAACAGCGCCGATGCATCAAAGACTGTTATTCACTTCACAAAGGATTCGACTTCGATAACGAGTGAAAATGAAATAAGTTTTAAGGACATTGTTAATCTCCAGCCGATAACAGTTAAGCCTCATGTTACTGCAGCGATGTTATTTAAAACCTTTAAACATATGGGATGTAAAGCCATCATGGTTGAAGAAGATGGTGTGCTGAAAGGTTTGATTACCTCTAAAGATATTCTAAGATTTGAAAGAGCTAAATCCAGAGAAACCTTTGGCCCATCATATAGTTACAACGAGGACTTGAACCGTAAGTTCTGGGGATTATTAAATACAATCATTCAGAGGTTTTTTAAACATGAATTATGATCGTCATGCATCTATGTATACGCAACTTTAATTAAAAGACTAATATATTACCTGTTTAAAGAAAATTAATGAAAATACCGTAATATTTATTTTAAAAAATGTATAAAATGATGTGTAATGTTGTACTGTGTTGATGTATATGTTTTATTTATGAAATATGTCGAAATATGATTTTATTTTTTTTAACAAACGACATCTTGGGTTGCTCTTGAGTTTAATAATAAAGCTACAATTAAACCATATAAACCTAAAACCTCTGCGAAAATTAATATTAAAATCATACCAACGAATAATCTTGGTTGTTGAGAAGTACCTCTAACACCTGCGTCACCGACGATACCAATGGCAAACCCGGCAGCTAAACCACTTAAACCAACGGACAGACCTGCACCAAGTTGAATGAAACCGGTATATAAGGCTTGTTTTTGGCCTAAAGAATAACAAACTAAAACAGAGACAACTAAACCATAAATAGCAATGATACCGGCCATAATGACTGGGACAATGTTTTTGAATAATAAATCAGGTCTTAAGACACATGTGGCACAAATACCAACACCAGATTTAGCAGTACCATAAGCAGCACCAAAAGAGGTGAAGATAATAGCGGCAGCACAACCCATAGCACCAAAGAATGGGGCATAAACTGGACATAAATCACTCATTTCTAATTATATGTGGTAGTAAAAAATTAAGGTGTGGATCGAAGATTTTTCAAAAAGTGTTAATTGATCGAAAGGATATAAATAGTTATAATCCAAGAACAGTTTACCAATGTAGAAATATCTGTAACAATCGTAATATTAAGATAATTAAACCTTTATACTATATTTTACATGTATGAAAACGTTGGTTAAAGATGAGTTGCAGATGGGTTGCTGCTGCTGCATTTTAATTTTCCGCAAAGTAAAATTATATTTTTCAGCCAACTTCGGGTAATACCGATTAACAAAAGGAAATAAAATTCATTATATAGTAATAGTTTGTTGTTGGATATTTACTTTTATCAATGAGAGTTTTATGTAATTCGTATGTGATGTGTCTATACGGGTATTGTTTCTTATTTAGATAGTTTGAAGAAACTTTCGATGGAACCCTGTTTCTTCTTTGGAGTCTGTTTTTTTGTAAGTTTTGAAGAGAAGTTCATTAAAGTGGATGCAGCTGGTCTCTTCTTTGGTGTTGGTCCTGCTGTTTCTGTTGGTCTAACGGTTTTCTTAGTCACCATATAACCATCTTTGTCTAGATAAGTAGTAACTTCTTCCTCTTCTTCTTTTGCTTCCCCTTTCTTTGGTTGGATTTTTGGTTTTTGGTTTTTAGACGGATCTTGAGATAGTTCAAGTAATGATTCTTCTGCTGTTGTATCTAATAATTCTTCCAACTCAGAGGCATTGATAACTTCAGACTTTGCTTGGATTGGTGAACCATCTTTTGTAGGGCTCTCTGTCTTTGAGAGATCATCATCGTCGTCGTCGTCAACAAATAATTTGTTTAAATCCTCCATTTGGGCAACTCTCTTAGGATCACTTTTATTTCTTTGTTCGACTTGTTGTTGTTTTCTCTTTCGTAGTTCCTCCTGTCTGTCAAACTCTTTTTGTTCTCTTTCCTTTCTCATCCTAACTAAAAGCTCTGTAGATCTTAAACCCATACTCTTTTTATGTTCTTCTTTCTTTACCGGAGTAGCTTCTGGAACTGTCTTCGATCTTGTTTGACCAATTGGTTTAAAGGTAGAAACAGCCTTAGATTCTACTGTTTGTGCTCTCTCGATTTTAATTGTCTTGTCTTCGATTTTAATTCTATTTGGATTTTTAATTATGAGATCATCATGTTGATCTATAGCTATATTTACTGGAAGGAATTCATCCATAGGATTGAATGCATAGATAAAACAATCTATCATTAATTCTTGGTTTTCAATATGTTCAATATCATTAATTATTTTAATTTTATTATTGGAATAACATGCAACTATAATACATTGAAATTTAACATTTTTAGTATCCTCATAATATGAGTACATCATCTCTTTTGCTTTATTTGGACCACATTTAAACTTATTTATCAAATCTGAAAAAATCACTGGTTTCGTTTCCGTAAACAATTTATTTGAAATAAATTCTTGAAATGCCTCTTTAGACATTGTTTCTAGAAGTTTTTTTTTATTATCTAAGCTCCTAGAGCAATATGCTATGAACCTACGTTTCTTACCAGACCGGAAGTTTTATAACTGATAGTTGTGTTTTCACTTATTAATGATTAAATTATTATATATATTTCGCGTTATTAGAATAAGCGATGTCAGTTAACAAAGGCGCGTCACAATAAAAGAATGCAATTTCTCAATATTGCAACTAGAAAGTTCAATTTGGTTTAACAAACAGTGAGAAGACTCCTGTTAATATGATTAAAAGTATTAGTTAGAGTTAATTGATTGAAAAAATATAATTGTAAAAACAATAAAAATATAAATTGGGGCGAGCTGGGAATTGAACCCAGGGCCTCTCGCATGCTTGGTTAACCCAAAGCGAGAATCATACCACTAGACCACACGCCCTAATAATTTATACTAATGTGATATTTATTACTCGAATCGAAGACTTAATTATTACTTATAAACGTTGGGAGTTCGAACTCTGTCTTTCTTACGTATAAAATACATATATATATAACCTGAACTTTATTAACTAATTTCACTGGTTCATCATCAGTTTATATAAGTTCACTTTTTCTTCATTAGTAATCCTAATAATAATTGTGTTTTCTTTATGATACTAGGATCACTTCTACTTTATCTGAGCCTCGTATTTATTATCTATTGAGCCTCCTATTTATTATCTGTTGAGTTGTTGTGTTCACGTGACTCGTCGTCACTTGATCTTATTCAGTTTCAAATACAACAACTAAACGTGTTCGGTTAGAGGGTAATGTGACTATTGTTTTGATTCTTACCACTATTGCTTCTACTACATTACATGGTTGAAAATATTTTTTGCAACTTTATTACCGTTACTAAGGTATTGAAGTTTCAAATACTGCTCGTTCCCTTTTAAAATGATCAAAAATACAGTCATTACATGAAATATTTGTTAGAATTTTTTATATTTGAGATCTGCAAACTAGGAAAAAGGCCAAAACCAAAATTGAGGGTAATGTACGAAACTCTGTTAATAGGATGTATATTATCATTTTGTATTTATATTTCTACCGTAATCCAATTTCGATTCAAATAATACGACAATGGAAACAGTTTTTTCAAATATACAAATATTATTAAAATCAACCTTGATAGTATCAATGAAAAATTAAATTGGAAACTATCAGAAATAATGATATATTTATAATAAATCATGTCTTATCACTTTTTATTTCTTATTTTATTGTAAAAATTTCTTAATTTCTCGAGCCATAACGTGTAAGATAGATGAAATTTGGTTCAACAATGTTGCAAAAATGTCAACTGAAACCAATGTCTCGTTGTATTTCTATTGTTTTGATATTCGGTCTTTAAATTGGTTGAAGAATTTTGATCACTTAAATAAAACATATGACTTTTCATTTATTTGATTTTTTTTCTCCATCATATTGGATTTACCTTGATAATGTAATACGTAACTAGGAGAATTATTTTTTTTTTATTTGTAGTGCTCTATGTATATCAATTATATAAATTTGCAAATAAGATAAGTACCATTTATGTAGTGGTTATACGTAACATCTATGAACATGATAATTATTCGGTTTTGGTCATAACTATCGAACTGGGCATGCAAATCAACTGAATAAGGCATCTTCTTCATTATCCCAACTACTATGGAAGAACCATGAAAATATAACAACACTCGAGTATATGATTAAACCACCAATCATACTCATAACACAACTTACTGATCCTATTAGCTGACAATGGCAGAAAACCAAAGGTAATGAAATACCACTTGTCACTAACATACCGGTTAAGAAGTGACCCAGATCACTACCAGAATTGGAGGACTCTGACATGAAATCAGATGTACTATATAATGATTTGCTGAAAATTGAGTTTGGAATCGGTGCTAATAAAAAGATAAGGATGTCATATAATGGATAATAATTGTGGAAAAGGGCGCAACTTAAAATAACTAATAAGAAACCAAGCGCTAGAAACCCTGAAAGAGATATGATTTTTGTCAGTGGAGAAACTTTAAATTCCATTGTATTTTATGGGTGTTGTATATGCAATGGATGATTTTAATTATATCATAAAGTCTAACTTATAACTTGTTTTCTTGCCTGTGCCATGAGCCCAGAATATTTGAGAGTCCTTTTTTCTACTACATATGAAACGAACGATTCTGTATATAGTTACCCTGAAAACAAAAAACGAACAATAAAGTAATAATGATTAACTAAACTATTTTTTGATGAAGTAAAATGACTGTTTGTGTCGTTTATTGAAGTATAACTATAAATTTGGACTAAATACAGGAAATATATAATATACGCATCATACGACTATGTATATACAACAAGTAAAGGTATGTATGGCTACAATAATGCTTTGGTAGAAAGCTGTTCTCAAAATAAAATAAAATTTGGTTAATCAACCTATTTCTTTTCACCTTCACCGCCATTAGTGTTGGCATTAGCGTCACCACTGTTGTTATTCTTGTACATCTGTTCGAATAACTTCATAGAAGCATTTTGTAAATCATCGGTCTTAGTCTGTAAGTCTTCAGCGGAGACTTCTTCACCAGCTTGAACTCTAGCTACTAATTCCTTTAAGGAAGCAACTTGATCCTTAACCTTTTGAGCTTCGGCCTTATCTATCTTACCTTCGAATTCCTTTAGGGAGTTTTCGGTATCGTTAGCTAATTGATCGGCCTTATTAGCGGTTTCGATAGATTGTCTCTTAGCTTCATCTTGAGACTTGAATTTTTCAGCATCGTTAACCATCTTTTCGATTTCAGCATCAGATAAACCAGAAGAACCGGCAACTGTGATAGAAGCATCCTTGTTAGAAGCTTTATCTCTAGCAGAGACGTTAATGATACCATCAGCATCAATATCGAAACTAACTTCAATTTGTGGTACACCCTTTGGAGCTGGTGGAATACCAGCTAAGTTGAAGTTACCAATTAATTTATTATCTCTAACTAATTCTCTTTCACCTTGGAAAACTCTAATTTCGACAGAGGTTTGACCAGCGGCAGCAGTGGAGAAGATTTGAGATTTCTTTGTTGGGATAGTTGTGTTTCTTGGAATTAATCTAGTGAAAACACCACCTAAGGTTTCAATACCTAAAGATAATGGGGTAACATCTAATAATAAAACATCGGTAACTTCACCAGATAAGACGGCACCTTGAATAGCGGCACCAATAGCGACGGCTTCATCTGGATTAACAGCCTTTGATGGATCTCTACCGAATAATTGTTTTACGGTTTCGACAACCTTTGGCATTCTTGACATACCACCGACTAATAAGACTTCAGAAATATCCGAAGTTGACATATTAGCATCTTTTAAAGCTTTTTTGACAGGGTCAACAGTTCTCTTAACTAATGGTTCTGTTAAAGTCTCGAATTGAGCTCTAGAAAATTTCATATTAATATGTTTTGGACCAGAAGCATCGGCTGTAATGAAAGGTAAGTTAATTTCTGTTGAAACTGTAGAAGATAATTCAATCTTTGCCTTTTCAGCTGATTCTCTAATTCTTTGAATTGCCATACGATCATTTTCTAAATCGATACCAGTTTCTGTCTTGAAACGAGAAACAATTTCTCTTAATAAGTAGATATCAAAATCTTCACCACCTAAATGAGTATCACCATTAGTTGATTTAACTTCAAAAACACCATTATCGATATCTAGAATTGAAATATCGAAAGTACCACCACCTAAATCGAAGACGGCTACTACTTTAGATTCGGATTTCTCTAAACCATAAGCTAAAGCTGCTGCAGTTGGTTCATTAACAACTCTTAAAACGTTTAAACCAACAATTTGACCAGCATCCTTAGTGGCTTGTCTTTGAGAATCATTGAAATATGCTGGAACTGTAACAACAGCATTTTTAGCAGCTTTACCTAAATAAGCTTCTGCTGTTTCTTTCATTTTATTCAAAACGAACCCACCGATTTGAGCAGGAGAATAAGTTTGATCTCTTGCTTGAACCCAAGCGTCACCATTTGAATGTTTGACAATTTTATATGGAACTTGTTTGATATCTTTTTGAACTTCGGCATCTTCGAAACGACGACCAATTAAACGTTTTGTTGCGAATAAAGTATTTTCTGGATTAACAACAGCTTGACGCTTTGCTGGAATACCGACTAAACGTTCACCTTCTTTTGTGAATGCAACAACAGATGGAGTTGTTCTTGAACCTTCTGCATTTTCGATAATTTTTGGAATCTTACCTTCCATAACAGCAACGGCAGAATTAGTCGTACCTAAATCGATACCGATTACAGAACCTTGAACTTTAGTTGATTGGAAACGGGTTGCAATTCTTGTAGTTGTAGTTGGTAAGTTAAACTTACGTAAAACATTCTTAGCAGCTAACATATTGGAGGGGGGGGGGGGTAATTACTTATATGAAAAGAATAATGTTTCAAAAAATGTACAGGAGGATAAAATATTTATAAGAGATCAAATAATCTATGAAAAAAAAAAGATAATACTTTATGTGGAAAAAAAGTCTCTTCTTTTCTGGTTTTTCAGTTATATCTTGTGTGTTATAACGTGTAATAGAAAAAATTCAAAAATATCCTTCTTCTTTATACAAATCTGCCAGATGTTGTTACTCACAGGTAAACCAAATCCCAACCAGGACGCCACCGACATTTCCTTTCTGTCTCTCTTATATATATACATATACACAACGCACATGCCGAGAAATTCGTCGACACTCACTCATACACCATTACACCACACGCGCAAATTCTGGGCCGGAGCGCAACACGGATATCGTTATGTACGTGTTGTTTCTGGTTGGCGGTCATGTGATGTTTTGTATTTTTGTGTTCATCTTATGTGATCTTTAGAACTGTAGAAAATGGTATAGTCTGAATGGAGTTGTTTAGAAAAGGATTCAATAGGTTGGAGGAGTAGTAGTTGCTTCGAGATGAGTGCCAATCGTTTCCAGAAGTTGCCTACAATTGATCTGAACCAAATTAGCGATGAAGCCCAGTTGTTACCGGTAGTGAAAAATATCTTATTGAATTACGATACGTTTATCTTGAAGAATTACGCAAATCAGGAATTGTTAGAGTCCCTAGCCAATGATTTGAATCAGTTCCCGCCGGATATCGATCAAGGATTCGATGCAAATTTTACAGGAGCTTTGACGCTCGAAAACGGTTCAATATTAGAACAATATATTACTAGTACGGACAATTCTTTACAATTCAATAGATTTTGTAATAATCAAATTTTAAATAAAATTCAGTCAAGATTATTCAAAATTGGAATGTTTTTCACTGAATTATGTATTAAATCATTATTATCAAATGATTTAGTTTCACAATTATCAGATATTTCAAATGATTATGCAACAAAATTAACTCATTATTATAATAAACAATCAGCATCACAAAATACTTTGCCAAATGGTGAATCATTCGAATACTTATTCTCGAATAATTACCAAACTCATTCATCATCCGGAATATTATCAATTTTCCCATCAGGTTCAGGTATTAGGTATAAACCTGCTTACACATCATCGGATGATAACATTTGGATTAATATCGATGAAGAAAATTGTTTAGTGATTCATACAGGCTCATTCTTATCGACAATTTCAAACGGTTTACATGCTGTATCACCAATCCAATTGGATGTTACATCAAATATTGTGGAATTAACAATTTTCCCGAATTTAAACATGGATATGAAAAAACATTTGACAATGGCAGAAATTTTATTAAATGAACAAATTCATGAGTTACCACAGGTCGCTGAACAATTTTATACAACAGAATTATCACAACAAAGATTAAAAGAAAGAATCATTTTTTACAAACATTTATTCTCAACTACTGATACCGTCTTATCATTGTATTCGATCTCAAGAGGTACAAATGTGGCACCAAATTTAGATGATTTATTACCGCAAATGACAAATCTAATGAAACGTAAAATATCACAAACTGATGTATTAAAAATGATAACTTTATGGCCACAAGCATATATAATTGAATCAAATTTAAATCATGAATTAACAATTCAATTACCTAAAAGGGATATGTTATCATCATTGATAAATCATTCAAGAAAATTGGATTTTTCTAATTTTGCTGATCAATGGTATAATGAATTCTCTAATAAGAAAGTTATTCCAAAAGATGTACCAGAATTTAAAATTAATAAAAGAAGAGGTAGTGATGATGATCATGATAATTTTAAAATTCCTGCTGTAGAAAGAAGGCGTAGAATGACACTAAATAATGGAACAACTAAACAACGTTCCAAAAACTTACAAGAGAAATATTTATCTAATAATAAGGATCCTTCTCGACCAATTCAAAGGGAGAAAAATGGTTCACAATCAGCTTTATTGGAAAGATTAAAGGAAAAGGAGAGACGTTCGGCAATAATGTTGTCAGAAAGGCAACAAAAGTATAAACAATTTCTTGCCATAAAGATGAAACAAGTTTTCAATATTATTTTTTCAATAGAATGGAATAAACCATATACTATGACTCAACTTAGATCCTTGATTGTAGATAGTTTACAAGATAGTAATAATCCAATTGGTCCAACGGAAGCGGAAGAGGTATTACTCAGATTGCAAAACTTATTATCTGATGAAATTAGCGTGACTTCTGTAGATGGAGGTTTAAAAGTATTGAGATGGAAAAATTTAGATAAACAAAAGTTTGAAACTGCAATGAACAATCATTAGTTGTTGTAGTTCAAAAAAAAAAAATAGAATATAGAATATGTAACATTAAGTAAATGGTAAATGCATCAAACCCTAAGAAAAAACTTGTTTTTTTATCTTTATTTCAAAAATAATGGAGTTTGAAGTAATCGAATGGGCGCACAATGCCACATTAATTAGCGGAGCGAAAAAAAAAAAAAATTAGGGTTGTCATGTCAACAGATGCCAAAGGCGTGCCTGTGGCAAAAATTAAATTTTTGACTCTCCATAACAGTGCTAGGATACAACAAATTTGATGATATATTTATTATTAATTATGTGCTATTAAAAAGAATACATGATCTGTATAAAGAAAACTGTAGAATGATGTTTTTTTATTGATTACAATGAATTTTATATAACTAACATTATAAAAAAATCCCACAATTCAACTATCTTTTTCTTAAAATGCAGTATAAAAATTGAAAATAAATTAATATGTTTTTTGATTAAAATTTTAATTAATTAATTCAATCAATTAGAATTTGGGGCATCCTTGAAAGAAATAGCAGCTTCTTCACCCATAGCAGTGATAATAGTAACGTTTAAATCTCTACCTTCATCGAAAGCAGTTTGAATTTGATCACCTAAATCACCTTCTGGGGTTCTGACATCATCCTTGGTTTCACCATCTGGAGTCATTAATGATAAGAAACCATCATCAATATCTAATAATTGAAATTCGGTTCTCTTAACGACTGGAACTTCTAAATTGTGAGTAGATGGAGATAAATCTTCTAATTTCTTACCGGTGAAAATATCAAGGGCAACTAAATGGACTTTAGCGTGACCATGCTTACCGGTCTTAGAAGTTGACATATCAACAATTTTACATGGTCTACCTTTAATAACAACGAAACCGTTCTTTCTTAAAGCAGAACATTGCATTGGGAAGGTAGCGGAGGTACCAGCATCGGCAGTTTCAAATGTTTGTTGTTCTTCGTCAGACATTGTGAATTATATATTAGCTATACTAAATGTGTTTGGCTATTTGTGAAATTTTACTATTGAATGTAAAAAGAGTAACGTGAAAGTTATATGAAAAAATTTTTAATGCCAATTGACTAAAATTTAAATACAAAAAAAAAATTTGGACAAGTTTAGATGAATTGAATTGTTCAAGAACAAATGACGGGGTCGACGACGACGACGACGAAATAAACGGCGTGTCTTATTCCACTGAATCGAGTCTGGCAAAGGCACAAGATAGAATTATAAAAACAAATTCTGTTTCGAAACAGCTTAGATTACCCTGTAGAATAACAGTATCGCGCATTGCGTCAACGAAATATTTAGATTAGTTCATTGTTCGATCTACACCATTCAGGCAAGCAAATAATGTGAAAAAAAAAAATAAATAATATGTATTCCACAGACCTTATCGTACAAGAAAAAAAGAACCCAAATCTTTGTTTGTGTGTGTGCCTTCCTACAGGCACACAATCCAAAAAATCCAAAAATCCTGTAGGCACCAAAATACCAACCGTGCACCGCGCAAAACAATGCAGTCAATTAAAAAAATAAATGTATATATCAGTCACGTGGTTTCGTGTTGAACGACAATCTTTCGGATGACGAAAATCTGTTACACATCATTACTTACGGCTGTTCGAATTTATTTATTCTTTTTTTGTTGTTTTGCTATTTTTGTTTCTAGCATTTTCAACGATGAGTGGAATCAAAAAAAGTGAAAAAATTTCGTTTTAGCAAAGGAAGCCAGTTGAAATTAGGTAGAATAACAAAGGTTAAGTGCGTATTTTGTTGCATAAATCACAAAAAAAGATAGTATTACTGCTTTTTTAGAGGATTTTGATACTGGAACGGTATCTGGTGTTTTCTATTATTCTCTTTTTCTGTTATATTTCCCCCGAGTCAGCTGTATCCCTTCATATAGGTTTATAACTTGATTTAGTTTCTTTTTGATTACTATCTCCCGACTCTGCATTTCTAGAAACAAATAATCGCAATCGATTGAAAAATAACTTGGGAGCTTAATACCATATATAGAGAACGACACACACACACACACACACACTAGGTCGTCAGAGAACTGTCAAAAAAAAAATGAAACCGTGTAATAATTATTCTAAATGGATCAGTTCATCCGTTATTAGCATATTTGGTTCAGTGATCACGATAACGCTGTTACTGAGGCTGATTTTACCATCATCATTAAATTTTACAACATCTTTCTTCAAGCCTTATGTACCTAATTTCAAAAATGTACCGGATGTTGAATTTTACGATCTAAAAAATTATCAAGGTAATAAAGATGGTTGGCAACGTGGTGATAAAATTTTATTTTGCGTACCACTAAGAGATGCAGCTGAGCATTTACCAATGTTCTTCGAACATTTGAATAGAATGACATATCCGCATAATTTAATTGATTTATCATTCTTAGTTAGTGATTCATCAGATGATACAATGGGTGTCCTTTTATCAAATTTACAAAATGCACAATCGCAAACTGATAAAAGTAAAAGATTTGGTAATATTGAAATTTTTGAAAAAGATTTTGGTCAAATTATTGGTCAATCTTTCTCTGACAGACATGGTTTCGCTGCACAAGGTCCAAGAAGAAAACTGATGGCTCGAGCAAGAAATTGGTTAGGTTCAGTTGCAATTAAACCATATCATTCATGGGTGTATTGGAGAGATGTCGATGTTGAAACAATTCCAGTAACAATTATGGAAGATTTGATGCATCATGATAAAGATGTGATTGTACCAAATGTTTGGAGACCATTACCTGATTGGTTAGGTAACATTCAACCATATGATTTAAATTCATGGAAAGAAAGTGAAGGTGGTATACAGTTAGCTGATACGCTAAGTGAGGATGCAGTTATTGTAGAAGGTTATCCAGAATATGCCACATGGAGACCACATTTGGCGTATATGAGAGATCCAAATGGGGATCCAGAGGAAGAAATGGAATTAGATGGTATTGGTGGTGTTTCAATTTTATCAAAAGCAAAAGTTTTCCGTACAGGTTCTCATTTCCCAGCATTTTCATTTGAGAAGCATGCAGAAACTGAAGCATTTGGTAAATTATCCCGTGCAATGAATTACAATGTTGTCGGTCTACCACATTATGTTATTTGGCATATTTATGAACCATCTACTGAAGATTTAAAACATATGGCATGGATGGCAGAAGAAGAAAAACGTAAAGTTGAAGAAGCAAGAATTAAAGAATTTTATGATAAAAATTGGGAATCAGGTTTTGAAGATGTTCGTGATGAATGGGAATCAGAAAAGAGTGCAATCCTATTAAATATTGATTTAACTACTGGTTCTCAAGGCAATATTGAAGTGGATTGGTCTGATGACGAAGATGACCTTGATAATACTAATGGTATTGCTGCAATGTCTCCAAAAGATGGCAATGGAGTGAATAATAATGCTGCACAACAACAGCAACAACAGCAACACGGTGATTTAGGTGTCGCCGCTGATTTTGATCCCAATAAGAATTAAAAATAAAAATTAAAAAATAAAAAATAAATTCTACAGTTAAAAGAAGATATACAGCATCGCAAACTTGAAAGTGGAAATGAAAACAAATACAAGATACATAATTAATTCCTCAAAAGCAATTGCACAATAGTAGCATATTCCATGTAAGACGGTTAAAAACACATGTAACACAATTCCGACACTGTTCACCGTATATAACAAACACTAAATAGCAACATATAATAATACAAAATAATAACAATCAAATGGCAATAGTAGTCACGATATAATTGATTAATTAGGGACCACGTGCCAGAAAGGAAACCAAAACTAAAAAATTTATCGCTATTAATAAACCAAACAACAAGTCCCAAGTTACTACATTAGGCGATCGGTTATTACTTCATCACTTACCTACAAACATATCACATTCTTGCCCGTCCCACCAGTGAACCAAACTTGTCTATACCAGATGCTATAGACACATCCTCTTCCCAACCCGCCAATGGCAACTCATCGATCGTCACACTACCGACCCATTCTGCTCACCAAATAAGTACGCTCGAGGGTTACAGAACAGCCAATAACATCCTAAGTGCTCCAGAATTGCTCACAACGATATTTCCCGTGATGCGCTAATTACCGACAACGCCGACAATGCAGTAGGGACTTTCTGTTTTGTCCGATACATGACAATATAAGAATATAGCTAGTGAATTAGTATATAAATTGAACCCTTTCAACGAGGGTTTTGTGTAAGAGTTGTTTGATTTACATAGTTTTCACTTTTTGTATTTTTGGTGCAATCATTTGAAGCAATCAAAAAAAGATATTTGTATATTCTTTCAGATAGACATTAATTTCATTTAATATATATATATAACAATGGCAGGTAGTTCCGAATTTCAACCAGGTAACGCAAAGAAAGGTGCAACTTTATTCAAGACTAGATGTTTACAATGTCATACCATTGAAAAAGGTGGTCCAAACAAGGTTGGTCCAAACTTACATGGTATCTTCGGTCGTTACTCCGGTAAAATTGAGGGTTTCTCTTATACCGATGCTAACATTAAGAAACATGTCTTATGGGGGGAACAAACTATGTCTGATTATTTAACTAATCCAAAGAAATACATTCCAGGTACTAAGATGGCATTCGGTGGTTTAAAGAAACAAAAGGATAGAGATGACTTGATCACCTACATGAAGAAAGCCAGTGAATAAATGTAATCATATTTTCCTTCCTATTATTCTTTAATTTGGAAAGAGAGACAAAACAAACTAAAAAATTTCGAAATGAAGCAAATTAATTCATACATTACAAATATGTATAAACGATACGATATTAAAAAACTAATAACATCCAATACTACTCCTCAAACATGCAAATAATAATCAAATAGTATATATATTCATTAACGGTTTTTATTTATTTATTTATATACTTTCTTTTAAGTTTTCCTAATATTTATTTATTACATTATTCTTTTTTTTTTTGACAACTACACTTTGTAGTCGCTGTAATCTTCACTTACATTATCTTCTTCAATATCAACTTCACTAAGTGATGATCCACTTCCAAGAGAAATTTCGCTCTTGTGAATTTCTGTCTCAAATTTCACCTTGTTTTTACTAGATAATAAATCACTAAATGACTTTTGTTGTTCTCTACGATTCCAATTCAACGTTCTACTAATATTTTTAATAAATTCTTCATCAGTAGAATCAACCGTTGGAAAACTAAATGGACTACAAGTGATAGTAACTATATCCCCAGGACATAATTCAACTCTATTCTTACCATCAAATGATGCCCATGCAGAACTTCGTGAGTTTTTAGAAACTTTAATCTTAAGTAGAATACTATCGGGCATAATAATAGGTCTAAAACTTAATGTATGTGGACAGATAGGTGTGATTGCGATTGCATTAACTGTTGGACACACTAATGAACCACCAGCACTTAGTGAATAAGCTGTTGATCCCGTTGGTGTCGCAATTATCAAACCATCACCTTGCGCAGTAGTCATGAAGAATTCATTACTATATATTTCCAGATTTGTGATGAACGGACTCGGTCCCCTATCTACTGTAACTTCATTTAGTACTTGATGAACAGATATCAACTCGACAACATTCACTTTTTTATTTGTATGTGGATCGATTGGTTTTTTTGGTATCTGTATTAAGTTATCCACAGTAGTATTTTTACCATTTTTTTTACTTTTAAAGACTTTACATTCCATTCTCATTCTTAAATTTGATTTAATTTCATTATTCAGTATTCTTGGTAAATCTTTTTTATAATTCTCAAATTTAAAATTTGTTAGAAATCCCAATGATCCTAATGAAAAGGATAAAACTGGTGGTACATGTTTTTGGAACAATGTTGAAACAAATAATACAGTACCATCACCACCCATAGTTATTACTAAATCGAAAAATAAATCATTATTTTCAACAAAATCTTGAGTCCAATATTTAATTCTAGATTCTCCGCAGTTACAATCTTTACATATATCAGCTGCATTAAATTTTGCATCATTTTCTAAAACTGATTCTACATAAATATCAATTTTTGGGAAATTCACAATAATCCATTCGACTAATTCTCTTGTAAGATAATACAGAAAGATATCTTTTAATTTTGTTACAATTATTAAATTTCGGACTTCTAAATCAATTGTAACATTTTGAAAACCCTGATTTAATAGTCTAATATTATTAACAGTTTTTGTGTATTCTAACTGTGCCGCCGAACCACTTTTACTATGTGAAGAACTTTTTAAATTTGATTCAGAATTTCTAATATCATTACGTTCTTGATTAAGTATAGGAGTAGCACTTTCTTTGCCTGTATTTGGAATCATTTTCTGGGATAGTCCTAACGGTACGTCATTATCTATGTTATTATATTCATTTGACACATCCAATATGGGATTAGATAAATTTTTCTCTATATATATTTCCTCTTCTTCTGCCATCGTCACTGGGGGGCAAAGGTAAGATATATTGAGATATTTCCACGTCTAGCGACCTATGTTATTATTACGTTAACCTTGTTTGGTGAACTTAATTACTTGGAACACAAATGTTTACCATATAACTATCAACTGTCAAAGATAGAGAAAATCAAATATTTCTATATTATATACAGATACAAAACTGACACCAATGAACCATTCAATTTCCATATCAATGCAATTAACTATCAAATTTGGCCACTAATGACTAACTGTTGACTACCTTTGTTGTTGCCTTAGATTTCCTATTTTTTCACGGGATGGCTGTATTCTGTTTGTATGAGTGAAACATTCGCATCGGCATAGAAAGAAAGAAATCCAAACTGAAAACTATCGTATTTACCAATGTGTTGATGGTGTGTAAACATATACATGAGTGGGGTGACTAAGTAGTATAGGTATGAGTAGGAACATAGACAAGGCTAATTCTAATCTTGTGAAGTTCCAGGAACAGCAGGCTGGCGAGCATGGTGGTTATAAAGACTATTCTCGTTACAAGAGACCGAAGCGCATCTCATCGGTGACTAGTTTGAAAGAGGCATTACAATGGAGATCGCAGTTAGTCAATGAGTTCCAGATGGCACGTACAAGGATCTTTGACCCGTCCTTGAATGAAATACAACTACGTGAGATAAATGATCAATTGAATGATTTGGTACAAGAAAAAAAAAGATGGGATTGGCAAATAAATAATAAACTTAGCGGGAAGAACATGAAACCGCATAAGGATAACTTCTTTGTTGGTGGGAAACTGATTCTTGGTAAACGTTATTTCGGAAGAGCTGTAGGGTTGCCAGAGATTAAGGATACCATCGAAGAACAAAAGAGGAAACAACAACTGAGTAACCCAAGACAACTAGTGGACCTGAAACGAATCCCACCGATAAATGATAAAACCAATGAACAGACACAAATTTACTACAATATCCACTGTTCCCCAACAGAACAAGACGATTTATCAAGATTCGAATCGCACTGGACACCAGTATTACAAGGACTCCAAGCACCAAAGACAGAAGAATCAACCCTGAGCAAAATAACCACACCACAAGTGCCAACACAGGAACAAATGGAGAACTGGCTAGTGCAACAACGCAAACAGAAACTGCTGAAACAACTAGATCTATAACCATTGTTTAACAAAACCATTTAAAATTCACGTGATTTGAAATAGACATCACGGAATACGACGTGGTGGTTATTTCTTTTTCCCTAAAGGCCCAGAAAAATTTTTCACTCATCGCCGCGCTGCGATTTTCAGATTTTATTTAAGCAATTTTTTGCCCTCAATGAATAAAAAGTTAGTTGAGTTGTTTTGTGAGGTTAAGATAGAAACCCATTGGTTACTAGTGTTATTGGGCTTGTAATTTTAAATTAGTGATATTTATAACACATACACACGATGTCTGTCGAAATGGAATTGCCAGCTGAGTATTTAACTGCAGCTAATGATCTGCGTTCAGATACTTTCACCACACCAACTGAAAAAATGATTAAGGCTGCTTTAAATGCTTCTGTCGGTGATGCTGTCTATGGTGAAGATGTTGATACCGCTAGGTTGGAACAAACGGTTGCCAAGTTGGCAGGTAAAGAGGCGGGTTTATTCTGTGTCTCTGGTACTTTATCAAATCAAATCGCTTTAAGAACACATTTATACCAACCACCTTATTCTATCTTATGTGATTACAGAGCTCACGTTTATACACATGAAGCAGCTGGTTTAGCTATTTTATCCCAAGCGATGGTTGTTCCAATTATTCCATCCAATGGTGATTACATGACTTTAGATGATATTAAAGCACAATATGTTCCAGATGATGGTGATATTCATGGTGCTCCAACTAAAGTGATCTCTTTAGAAAACACTTTACATGGTATTGTTTATCCATTAGAAGAAATAGTTAGAATTAAAGCTTGGTGTATGGAAAACGGTATGAAATTACATTGTGATGGTGCTAGAATTTGGAATGCCGTTGCAGAAAGTAATGTACCGCTAAAACAATTTGGTGAATTATTCGATTCTATCTCTATTTGTTTATCAAAATCTATGGGAGCCCCAATCGGTTCCATTTTAGTTGGTAGTAATAAATTTATTAAGAAAGCTAACCATTTCAGAAAACAACAAGGTGGTGGTATTAGACAATCCGGTATGATTGCTCGTATGGCTTTATGTAATATTCATGATGATTGGAAATCTAAATTATTATACTCACATAAATTAGCTCATAACTTAGCTGATTTCTGTAAAAAACATGGTATCCCATTAGAGTCTCCAGCTGATACAAATTTCGTTTTTATTGATTTAAGAAAGGCAAAAATGAACCCAGACGTCTTAGTTAAGAAAGGTTTAAAATATAATGTTAGATTAATGGGTGGTAGAGTTTCTTTCCATTACCAAATTACTGAAGATAGTTTAGAAAGAGTTAAGAAAGCTTTATTTGAATCATTTGAATACGCTAAAGAACATCCATTCGACCAAAATGGTCCAACTCAAATTTACCGTAGTGAATCTACCGAAGTTGACATCGAGGGTAACGCTATCCATGATATCAAAGGTTACAAGTACTAGGGTACATTAATATTCATTTTCCCCTCCTCCCTCCCTCCATCTCCTCATATCACTTTAAACAAGAAAAAAGAATTCTTTTTGGTTTTTAAGTCATATATATATTAAATCATTTTTTTTGTATCATATTTATTCGATATAACATTGAATACATGCAAGTCTACGACATTTTTATTCATTCTTTTCAACAAAATACGTAATTAAATAATGATAACAACAGCTTATCTGATGAATAGTCAGCCAATGCGTTAGCCGTTTCTCCCGAGGAAAATCGTGCTGATGCGATTGAAAAGAATTGAAAAAGCACATAGTTTTCTTTGAGTTGATTACTAACCAATTAAAAAGAAGCATATCTTTGTTATACAAGAATTGGAATCAAATATTGGATTTTTTTTTATTTTTAATCACTATGAGAAGGATCTATAAAAGGTTAACTCTATACTTATTCGGTGTAGTGGCTATCGTAATGATTTCAAGACAATATATCCGTCTGTTTTCAGCAAAACCCTCAATCATTAACAGAAATCCTGTAGTTATTATAGGTTCTGGTCTTGCTGGATTATCTGCTGCAAATCAATTACTTAACAAATATGATGCACCAATAATTATCCTGGATAAAGCAGGTTCCATTGGTGGCAATTCGATTAAAGCATCTAGTGGTATAAATGGTGCAGGCACTGTGACTCAAGAGGTTTTAAACGTTAAGGATACACCAGAGTTATTTTTGAAAGATACCTTTAAATCTGCCAGAGGTAAAGGTGTGCAGTCTTTAATGGATGTGTTATCAACTGAATCTAAAGGTGCTATCGAGTGGTTACAAAATGAATTCGATATTAAATTAGATGCTTTAGCTCAACTAGGTGGTCATTCTGTTCCAAGAACACACAGATCGAATGGTAATTTACCACCAGGTTATGAATTAGTCTCTACATTATCTAAACGTTTACAGGCAAAGGAAAAAGAAGACTCAGAACGTCTAAAGATTCTGTTAAACAGTAAGGTTCAAAATTTGGGAATCAATTCAAAGGGTGCCGTCGAAAATGTTCAATATACCGATGAATTAGGTGTTGAGCATGTGATTGAAACTAATAATATTATTTTTGCGTCTGGTGGGTTTGGTTACTCCAAGGAAATGTTAACTAAATATGCTCCACATCTCGTTGACTTACCTACCACCAATGGTAAGCAAACAACTGGCGATGGTCAAAATATTTTAGAAAAGTTGGGTGCAAACATGCTAGATATGGATCAAATTCAAATTCACCCAACCGGGTTTGTTGATCCAAACGATCGTTCCAATAACTGGAAATTTTTAGCTGCCGAAGCTTTAAGAGGTCTTGGTGGTGTTCTATTGAATCCATTAACAGGTAAGAGATTTACAAATGAATTGAATACGAGAGACAAGGTCACTGAAGCTATTCAGAAATATTGTCCAAAACAAGATAATAGAGCTTATTTGGTAATGAGTGAGGATTTGTTCCAAAACTATCAAGCTAATATGAAATTCTATATGTCTAAAGGATTAGTTAATAAGATGACCGTTGAAGATTTCGTAAAAACATATGACGTCCCAACAAGTGTCAAAGAACTTGTAGATGATCTAAGAACATATTCAATAGAAGGTGAAAGTAATGATGCATTTAACCGTCCACTTATTGTAAATGCCTTTGGATCATCAATAAACTCACAAACTGAAATATACGTCGGTGAGATCACTCCTGTAGTCCATTTTACAATGGGTGGTGCAACTATTAACGAGAAGGCACAAGTTATTAATAAAGCAGGTAAATCTTTGGCAGACGGTTTATATGCAGCTGGTGAAGTTTCAGGCGGCGTCCATGGCTCAAATAGACTTGGTGGTTCCAGTTTGTTGGAATGTGTTGTTTTTGGTAGAATAGCTGCTGATCAAGTTGGTTCTAGAAGAGGTTAGATGGTACTATATATGGCTATTTTCTTTTTTATATATTGTATAGCTTTCAATTCAAACTTGATATGATTTACTCTAAGGATTTCTACGCCGCACTGAAAAATTATTACGTATATATATATATAGAAATTGTAGGAAAATGAAGTACTGATTTGTAAATTATGACGTTGTTGAATAAATTAAATCCAGTTAAGGAACCAATAGAACTCTTTTGTTATGTATAGGAGTAAGAATAGAAATAGGAGGAATGATGTTAAGGGTCCAAACTCTGCTTTAACACAATTTTTGCAAGAAGAAGGTATTAATGCAGAAAGTATAAGACAGAGATGGTTAGATTCACACGCAAATGAAAATAAGGATGAAACACAATCAAATAATGATATTAGTGAAACAACTGAAACCGATGATGATTTGACATTAAAAAATGAAAGCGTGGAAATTGTAACCAACTCTCCAAATCTCCTACTATCTAGCGATAGTAATGAATCAAGCGATGACGAGAAACTAGGTGATAGTTCGTCTCCTAGGATGAGAAATGCCCCACAAGATAGCGATGAAGATGAGTATGATGAAACGGTAGTAAGTACTAGAAACCATGTGAGAAAAGTACCAGATCAAGAAAGTGTATTGAAGAAAAAGGCAAGAACTAGAAGGATATTAACAAATCGTAGAAAGAAGAGGAAGAGGGCTGGAGATCTATTGGACAAAAAAGAGCAAGATATTCCATCCCTTCAACAGTTGTGTGTTTCAATGATTAGTAAAAATATTAGCACTTGGCAGAGTGAAAAAAACCAAAATAATCCTTTATATACTCACTTAAGAGATGTTTTAGGTGGGATCTCAATAAATAATCTAAATCTACTAGCTAATGCGTTTTCAAAAAATAGGGCATTAGACGATAATACTTTACAGCTATTTTTGAAGACAGATCTGAAAAGTTTAACTTTCTATGATTGTTCGAAGGTATCATATGAAGGCTATAAGACATTAGCAATATTTTCTCCTCAGTTAGAAGAGTTATCCTTGCAAATGTGTGGTCAGTTGAACAACGAAGCTTTATTATATATATCTGAAAAGTTGCCTAAGCTCACCTCTATAAAGGTAGATGGACCATTCCTAATTAATGAAGATACCTGGATAAAATTCTTCGAAAATATGAAGGGTAGGTTAAAGGAATTTCATATTTCTAATACTCATAGATTCACTGATAAGGCGTTATCTAGTCTGCTAGAAAACTGTCATAATGAACTAGTGTCGCTTCGATTTTCAAGATTGGATTCAATCTTCAATTACGCAATTCTTCCGCAATATTTAACAAATCCTGAATTTGATACATTAGCACTGGAGTTCCCTTATAATGAGGAGGATATTACAGATGAAGTTATAATAAATATATTGGGCCAGGTGGGACAATCATTAAAGAGGTTTATACTGAAAGGATGTGATGAGTTAACTGATTCCATGGTCGTTAATGGTATGAATGCATTCTTACGTGGTAACGGTAATATGGATACAAATCTAGAAGAATTGGAATTAGAATCACTTAGTCAACTAACTACTGATTCCCTGATATACTTTTTCAGTCAAGTTTCCTTACCTTCATTAAAGAAAGTTAGTTTAATGAGATGCTCGGAAATCGGAGATGAAGCTGTTATAGAGTTATTTTTGAATTCTGCAAAAGACTCATTGGTCAATCTAAATTTGAATTCTTTAAAAAACCTGACTTCTAGCTGTTTTGAGATGTTAAGATGTGATAAATTAGAGACTCTAGATTTAAGTTTTGTTCGTTGTATTGATGACAAAATAATTGGGGTAATCTGTGATCAAAATATTAGATTGAAATTAATTGAGGTTTTTGGTGATAATACAATTTCCAAGCATGCAAAGATAAGAAAAGGAATTACTCTTTTAGGTAGACAGAGTGATAGTATCTGAATCATATTTATGAGAATAAAGTTCATGTGAGATTTTATAACCTAAATACAAATATATTCAGTATTTGGTCACCAATTTTCATTATTTATTATATTGTTTGAATTCTTAGATGTCTGAATATTTAAAATGACAAGAAAAATATTAATTCTTCAAAATAATGATCAAGAAAAATGATTTGAAAATTGAAAATGCAGTTGCCTTGAAAATAGAACAGGAATGACATTTTTTCACTATTATCTTCATTACATGTTAATTATTTCCCCATTGTTGTGTGGGTATACGTCTTTTTTGTAAGTCTACTCTCTTCGCTCTGAATTCTGAGAATTTCACCCTGAAACAACCGAGCCTTTAATGATACATACAGTTTAATTATGTATATTTCAAAAATATTTAAGTTCAATCCCACTAACAATCTTTTTATACATTGCTTTCTGTGCTCTTATTATCATTTCTTGAATCACTACTTTTGCATGCTTCGGATTTTTTATTGCAATTTACAGAAGCACCAAAAAATCAAAACAAATAAAAATGCATTTTAAAAACTCTGAAATAAAGAGTGTTTTGAAATCTATAAAACAAAAAATAGGTAAATTGATATAGTTAATTAATTAAAAACTCTAAAACATAAGCTACTACCATTTTTTCTGCATAATATACATTCGAAAATAAGTACCGGTAAGCTTCATAGATGGATATTACAGATACATCCTTTGAAGAGATCGAATCCTCCTTCATAAACGAACCCAATCCTTATAAGAACTACAGAAATGGCAACAACAATAGTGATAACAGTACGAGAAGAGCTACCATACCTTCAAAATCCAAAGTTCTTCATAGCATGTTACCAGCACCTTTATCAACCGCAAGCTCTGGCGGGACAGCATTTTCAGAAGAAGTTAAGGAACAATCTACATGGGTGAAAGAGGATGAAAATTGTGCATTTAATGAAAATATGAACGAATTTGAGGATATTGAAAATGATGAGGAATTTCTTGACGATTTTCAGGAATTTCAAAACAAAAAAGATGATTTTGATGAGGCAATTAAAACACATTTTAGAGCATTTCCTATGCGCCAAACTTCGATAGATGAAATGTACAGTCTAGGGAAACAATTTAATAATAATTTAGACTTTAATACACACAATTTGGATAGCGATGGTCATAAAATTACAAGTACTTTGAGGCAACCGAAATCAATGATGAACTTAAAAACAAAACGAATGAATAATAATGAAGAACCTTTGAATAAAATAAGAAGCGGAAGATTGAAAAGTAGTATTTCCTTTGGCAATCTTCATCATCCTTCAAGGAATCCAAATTCTGTAAGATTTAAGAGATCGATGCCCAAGCTGTCACCAGGAATAGTAGAAGAAGATGACGATGATGAATTCGAGAATGGCAATACTTCCGTCGTGAGACAAAGATTATCCTCCGATTACTACTTAAACAAATTTGGAGAAGATGTCAATAACTCTGAGGATAATGATTTTATATTTGAATCTAGCATGATCCAACCCCAATTTGTTCCTAAACTCTCTAGAAGTAACATTCCCTTTAAACTATCTCCTTCTGTTTATGACATTGAACAGCATACTGATTTATTAACACCTCAATTGCATAGGAGGTCAAAAAAGAATTGGAACCATAGGGATCAACTTGAAAACTTTCGAGAGACGAGTAGTACAAACAACTCAAGAAAAGCATCCGGTAGAGTTACTTTAAATCAAGTAGCACCTACTTATAGAATGCGAACGATAAAACAACAAATTGACCATAACACTCCTGTGAAAAATGGAAAAATGTATTATAATCCTCAAAGCATGAAATGGGAAGGGAATGAAGGTCTTCTTCAAAAATTCGATGAACTTGATTCTAATAGTACCAACCCATTATTGATTAAGAAGAATCAACAACATAATAAACTAGAAAACGTAAAATTGCGTAATAGATCCCAAAAATCTCCAGAAGTTGTAGGAGATATGATGTTCGATGAAAAAAATTTAAGATGGGTTAGCATACACGAAGAACCACCGGATCCCTTTGCAGGAATTGATGATATAGTTCAACCTGAAGAAGATTTACATTTCAAATCACCTTTTATCAGGTCAAAGAGCCAAATGAACCCTAATCCTATTGCAAGAGCTCTTTCGGAAAATCCTAATTTGAGAAAATACTATTCTGTTGGTGGAGTTAGCAGAGACAACAAGTTTGGCTTGAATGGAAGTGATATCGAAAATGAATTAACCAACTCTACATTTAGTATCAGCTCAAAACTACTAGAATATTTCTATCACGAAGATAATAGATGGAACAAGAAAGTAGGCGGCTGGTTTATTTTAAATAACAGCAATAACAACAACACTAATGACAACACACAAAGTTTCAATAACGTCTCTGTCACAAGTCATGACAGCAAAGATTACATGTATGAGATCAGAAAAATGGTATTAAACTCAACTCGAAACTAACTTTTTGGTCTGTTTAAACAATTCGCGTTTATCAACAAATCGAGCTGAAAAATTTCAGTTGAGGACGAGAAATTGAAAAACAAAAGCTATTTTTGGAACGGCTGAATATGTCATAATGAAATATTTACAATTCTTCAAAACATCGATAAGAATATATATGTATTCCAAGCAACTTTAGATTATTTTAACCATTGTACAATCAAATTAACAAGAGATATTAAATAATCATTGAAAATCAACGAGAAGATAATGTTTTATCATGAATGGAAGTATAATATCCATCCCAAGAAGTTTGATGATATTGATCTAAATCTTTTTAAAAATTTTAGAATCACAACTTTACTTGGTTACATTTTTTGTGTATGGTTCCTCCTTATACTGAAAATTTGTTTACTTATATCGGATTTTTATACATGTATTAAACTATTAGCATACAATTCATGGTCCAGTAACGTTATAAAACCTTTTTTACCGTTCAATATATCTAAATGGATTTTCAGTTCCTGTATTTTATTATCTACTGCTTTAATACTCTGGGAAGTAATCTTTGGTATACGTGTATCTAGAACAAGAAATATTGCTCTTTGTTACGTGAACAAGTTTTCAAGATTGATATATTCAGTTAGCAATTATTCAAAATTTTGTGTCTTCAATCGAATCTCATCCAAAACAACCTTCGAAAAATTTGCATTCTTCGTTTTCTTTGAATTAAAAGATTGTATCGGTTTATTATTGGCAGATACACCCAGACAGGTGATCAACGCTCTTACTTTATGGTCCGTTTTAATCACAACAAATGATAGTGACTTAGATTTGGGGGATCTTCAGACATTCGATGATGTTTTAAATAGAATAAGATATATTGCTAATTCAAATCATCAAGAGGCGGTTTTACTATCAGTTATGTTATGTTCATTCATTATTTGGTTATTCTTCATGATAAAGTTAATATTCGCTTTCTTATGCACACCATTCGTTTTCTATAAATTAATCAAAAACAGCAAATATTCAACTCTAAGAGAATTCACGTGCATTAGTATAAGCTCTCATATCGATGACTTGGTAGAAAGACAAAAAGAAAAAATTGGTAGAATTGAGAGTGTTAGAACACCAATATTATCTGACCAATTTGAATTCGATGACCTCGACCTAGAATCAAGGTATGAAATAACAGAGTATAAAGGTCCGCAATACACAACACAAATTAATAATTTACATCAAACTTCGATGGATTCATTCTTTGACAACGACTCTAATAATGAGAGCGGTGATAAATC
Source organism: Kazachstania kunashirensis (assembly GCA_003708465.2). Classification (NCBI taxonomy): domain Eukaryota; kingdom Fungi; phylum Ascomycota; class Saccharomycetes; order Saccharomycetales; family Saccharomycetaceae; genus Kazachstania; species Kazachstania kunashirensis. The sequence continues at coordinate 204,013 of PPOH02000255.1, forward strand.
GTTTGATCTGTTCAATAGCAATGATAGTCAAATTAATATTCTTAACAAACCACAACGTGTCACATCCGTTATTTATGATGTCAACGCAAAAATACTACCATACATTCCAAACAATATTAAACACAACAATATAAGAACTAGGCCAAAGCCCAACTTAGGGGTGGATACCTCTTTTTCTACTTCGCATTCTGAAATTTTTAATCATATTTTCACTCCAAAAAAAGCATATTTTAGAGGTGATGATTACGAACAATCTTCACTTCTCAAAAATAATAATTATGAACAGTTTATATGGAATACATCTAAAAAATAATATACTAGTAATTATACCCTTTATATATATTATATTAATATGTACACATTCCATCCATTTTATTTAATCTTTTATAGAGAACTCAAACAGTATTTGAACGACCTAAAGTTCCAAGTTGTTACTTGAACTAATTTTTTAAAGTGTTAGTTAACATTTCACATATACTCTTAGCGCCTCTACCCCGTAAGTCTTCACATCTTATTATATCTAAAAGAAAGTAAAATTATTAAATTTTTGGTGTTTTTTGTTTAACAAACACTGGCTCATACATGGAACTCAGAGAATTCTGTTTATCAAGCAATGATCAGATAATAAATACGAGAATAAACGGATGACAAATACAAGAATAAACAGATGACAAATACGAGAATAGACAGATGATAAATACGTGACTTAAGAAAGAAGAAAGCGATCCTAGTATCATAAAGAAAACACAATTGTTATTAGGGTTACTATAAAGAATAAAAATGAACTTATATAAACTGATGATGAACTAATGAAATTAGTTAATAAAGTTCAGGTTATATATATATATTGTATACATAAGAAAGACAGAGTTCCAACTCCTGACATTTATAAGTAGAACATAATACGATATGACTTTAGAAACAACTAATACTAATCAACAAAAGTTCAACAAATTCAATATTTTTGACTAAATCATCAAAAATGTTGAATAAGTTTTTGTGCTAACGATACACAGTATAAGAACAGCTTTATATTAAAGAGAATAATCGGAAATCGAAACGTGGGATAAATTCTAACCTAAGATATCTTTTACCAAAATTTGTTGTTTCATTGGCGTAATGGTAACGCGTCTCCCTCCTAAGGAGAAGACTGCGGGTTCGAGTCCCGTATGGAACGGATTTTTTTTTTTTAAAAATTTTGAGATGAGCTAAAATATATAATATTTCAAAATGCAATACACAAAAGCTAAATAATCAAATATATCAGACGTTGTAATAATTATAGATATTTTGCGCAACACATCTAATATTCAAGATATGCAGTGTGAAATATGCCAGCAAAATGAATCAAAATATAAATGCCCCACTTGTGGTATTAGATATTGTTCTCTAAAATGTTATAAGGATGATGAGAAACATATACACAAAACACCAACCGATGGACCTAAAGATGATCAAAATGAAAAGCAACTAGATAGTAATCCAATAGAAGAAAAAGTTAAAGCGGAGTGGTCCTCAGAGAAAATACCATTGAAACTGGCAACGAACGAACTAAATGAACTATATCAAAACTCCTCTGAGATTCAAGGCTTACTTACATACAATACTGTAAAATTTCATTTGCATAAAGTTTACAAAATCTTATCAAGTAATGTAAGTGGCATGGCACCAGATAGTTTGAATATGAGTAAAGATATGAAGAGACAATTAGCTATTGACTATCTTAACACCTTAAGATATGGTGGAGTTCATTATAATGAAGCCATAGAGGAGTTTTGTCAAATTTGTTTAGAAAAATTAGATACAAAATGAACTATTGTTAATCTTAAAAGAAAGCTATGCCTTTAGGATTTATTAATTTCTATGGGTACTGACTAATGTTACTTACGTTTAAAGTTGATCCAGTGGTGTTACTTCTGTAAACATTCTCAATCAATCTATATAATGTTAATGCGTCAATTAATGTAGGAAATACCTCATATTGAAACCTCTGCATTAGAAATACGTTACTTTGTCGTGGTATTGGTAATGTTGCTGGAGGAGATGCAATGGCAGCGTTTTGTGTTATTTGAATGTTATGCTCAGCAATTGATTGATATAGTTTTGCCATGTTACCTACCAATGCGTTATAATTCTTATAATGAAAGAATTCTAACACTTCATCGTTACTGTCATGAATTACTTGACCTTCATGAGGGTTTCCCTTTGAATCAGCGTTACTTTGAAAACTATGATACAGTACCAAATTCGATATTTCTATAAATCCTGCGTCACCTTCAATTTTTAAATCACCCTTTGTACCATGTATATCTATAACAAGATTTTTAGTAAACTTCTTTGTGGGTTTACCACCTTTGATACTACAGGAAACTGGTACATTTCCTTTGATTAATTTTCCTTGGAAAAGAAGATGATCTGGCACATTTTTTGGTACTTTTTGTCCCAAGGAATGCCCAGAATCATTCACTAATTCCTGCTCTGGAATATTGTTGAATATCATAGAATTTATTGTACTGAAATATGAACTAGTCATATATTCCAACGCATCAATTGTATGGGCAAAACAATAGCTTACTAAGTCTTTTCTCGAATTCACATCGTACAAATATGAAGGCGATTTTTGTATTCTTTGGTATCCAAACCAATTCCCGTTACCTGCAACTTCAATAGAGTTGATATTACCTATTGATCCCTCGTCGATTGATTGTTTAGCTCTTAATATGTATGGTGACATCCTGCCTTGTAATGATACAACTGTCTGTATTCCTAGTTCGACGGTTTCATTTGATAATAATTCCATCTGTTCCAATGTAATATTTAATGACCATTCAAAAAACATATACCTTACATTATTGTTCTCGGTACGAATATTGTCTAAAATGGACATGATATTCTCATAAATATCTTCTCCAGTTGATGTGATGATAATCATCTCAATTCCAGAAGAGGAAACGAACGTTTTCAATGATGGATATGCTGTTGCATCCTGTAATTTTAGTTTATTTATTATATCGATAGAATCTTCAATATTTTCATTATAAATTGAAGTAATTTCGAACAACGATGAAACCTGTGATATTGCTTGAAAATGAGTCTGTATAGCTAGCGTATTGTGACTATTCAAACCAATGAAACCAACCTTTATCGACGATGTGTTTTGTGTCATATTCTAAAATTTCACTCTATATTCTTTGAATTATATATAATGAACAACAACGTAATGTAAAAAGCATCTGATAGAGCCTTCTTTTGTGTTTTCAATTGATACAAGCTTATATTCGTAACTGTGATCACTTCTTATATAGATATCTCTGTTTAAAAAGGAGAACTTATATTCTGGTACTTAATATCGGCCACCTAAATAACTTCCAAAGTTTACGATAACAAGAATCAACAGAAATGTAAATTTTACATTGCATTTTTAAATTACTAATCATCTAACATGCTAATCATAGTCGATTGCCAATGTAGTGGAAGACTATAATATTTATATAAATGTGCAAATTTAACATAAAATAAATTCCAAAGTTGATGTCGGGCTAACGTCGGCCGATGTCACTCCGAGATACATCCGAAGAGGTTTTATAATTACTTTTCAGTTGCCAGTTTGTAAGTAATCCAGACTTCCAGACCCTTAGTATGATGGTACTCGACCACAATGGATGCTGGGAAAAGAGGGGGGGGGGTTGTTCGGAGGTTGACTATTCTTGACTATGCCGTTCAATATATTATTATGGAGCGATACCCACTTTCTTTATGCGGAATGATAAACAAAATCATTGTGTAAAAGTGATATACTCCTAAGATGGTTTAGTATTCTATGTTTCTTCAGTATCCAATTTTGGTTTCTTTACTGTGTTGTTTTCGAAATCGAAAGAATGCATGTGACTGTTGGGAGAAGTATTTAATGTAGATTGTGCTTTCTGTGCAGGTTTGCCCCTGATCGATCCCATCAGTTCAATTTTATCAGAAAGATCTTTGTCTAATTTTGCATCCTCATTATTCTTGCGTTGTTGTCTTAATCTTGTCTTATACCTATCACTGTTCTGTGAGGGCTTAGTATGTTCAACAGTTAATGGCGGCATAGATATTCTAAAGTTGGGAGAATTGTTATTAGTTCTCTTATCAAAATGAAAATCATATTCAGACTCTTCCCCTTTCAGACCACTAGATGGTTTAAGACTTGTTGAGTTATTCATTTCTTTCCCTTGTAGTCGGTCGTTTCTTTGCTTTAAGCACCATAAATGAAGATCTCCTAATGATTCCGCTTGCCTACTCTGTAATACCTTAAGTATATCATCCAAACATTCTATATAACCTTGATGTTTCAGTAAAGAATTTTTCTCATTAGCTACTCTATACAATCTGGTAACTGCATTTGCGGCGACTTTGAACTCCTGAGATAGTTCAGTATTCAATGAATCGATGGCCTGTTTTGTGGGTGGTTGTTCTGGCGGTAAACTTGATTCCAAAGAGCGTAATTTTTCCATATCTATATTATTAAGTAAATAAAAGAAATAAACCAGATTCCAGGTTTATTCTAGTGTAATGCTTTTGCGTGGTTTCCTGTTACTATTACTTCAGTCAATCAAAACACTTCTTATATGACACTATTTCTTAAAGGTTTAAAACTCATCGCACATTTATTTTTTCTACGCATTCTTTTTTCCCTCTTGGATAAATTAAAATAAAATGTGTCCAGATCTATTCATCTGTATGAAAATACAACAAGTGAACTCATATTAACCAAGGGTTTCCCAAATAGTTAACTGGAAAAGTGAAATATATAGTAAATGCTATGAAATAGTACAACTATATGTAATACTCTTGAAGTTTATAGTTTATGAATATTGTGTGAAGGCCCTTCCATACATTCAAGATTCCTGAGATTATTACTAAAGGATGAACAATTAACAGAAACATAAAGGAAAAATGTAATTGACTTAATGACTTTTTTTTTTTTGGGTTTAGTATCATTATATGATTATTGATAAAATTAAAAAAATTTCTCCCGGGGGCGAGTCGAACGCCCGATCTCAAGATATCTTAATTAAATTACAGTCTTGCGCCTTAAACCAACTTGGCTACCGAGAGTATATATCCATATAAATTGTGGTATTTATTACTCGAATCGAAGACTTAATTATTACTTATAAATGTTGGGAGTTCGAACTCTCACCTTTTTATGTTGAACTTCTTGTTGATTAGTATTAGTTGTTTCTAAAGTCATAGCGTATTATGTTCTACTTATAAATGTCAGGAGTTGGAACTCTGTCTTTCTTACGTATACAATATATATATATAACCTGAACTTTATTAACTAATTTCATTAGTTCATCATCAGTTTATATAAGTTCATTTTTATTCTTTATAGTAACCCTAATAACAATTGTGTTTTCTTTATGATACTAGGATCGCTTTCTTCTTTCTTAAGTCACGTATTTATTACCTGTCTCGTAATTATTTTATCTGGTTATTACTTGATCAATATTTTTATTTTGAGGTACACTCTTTCCTACTTGAGGTACACTCTTTCCTATTTGAGTTGCACATTTATTTTATCTGATCATTGCTTGATCAACAATATATATATCTATTATATATACTTAAAAGGGACAGAGTTAGAAGAGTGTTGTGCTAGTTCAATCTGGTTTTACAGAGAGAAACGAAAAGGTGCGCGTAAAAAATGAATAGAAGAAATGCGAATTGCATTAAAAAACCATATGATTATATATAACGTAAGGGAAATAATTTGTTTGAATGAATTTTTTCGAACAGTAGTAGCCTTAAGTAACTGAGGAAGAATTAGGAATAGTACTATGGGGCGTGGTAAATTAATTTTGATTGAAGGTTTAGATCGAACAGGTAAGAGTACCCAATGTGAACGTCTTAGGACGCGTATAACAAATAGTGAACTAATCAAATTTCCTGATAGAAGTACACCAATTGGTCAATTAATAAATCGATATTTGACTGAAAGTGATTTCAAATTACCTGATCAATCCATTCATTTACTATTCAGTGCGAATAGATGGGAATTGAATCAAGATATTATTAATAAGCTAATTGAAGAAGGTAAAACAGTTATATTGGATAGATATATTTATTCAGGTATTGCATATAGTGCAGCAAAGGGAATTGATGGAATGGATTTAAACTGGTGTTCTGATTGTGATCGTGGCCTTGTAAGCCCTGATTTGACAATTTTCTTAGCTAATAAACATAGTAACGAATCACGTGATGGGTTTGGAGAAGAAAGATATGAAAACAATTCATTTCAAGAAAGAGTAAGAACTAAATTCTATGAATTATTCGAAACCCTTGACAAAAATAATAACGAAGTAGTAACCTTAGAAGTCACCGACAAGACCATAGAACAAGTACACGACGATATTTGGACCATCGTAAAGCCCACACTCGAGACAGAGATAGCAAATGACATTGCAACGCTCCATTTCTTCACCTAATGCATAATTAATTAATTTATATAATAATGATAGAAAGTTATAATATACAGAAACATAATATCGCATTACACGAAACCTACACTCTTCTTCGCCCAGAATCGGACCGCACCGGCACATCCCTTAATTGGTTGTCACTCACAAACCTCCGCAGAGAAGTGCTCCAGAGACCCACACCCCACATATCTCAGTCTGAAATTAGGGTTCCACACCACTAAAATATTTGGACTTTGCGTACATAAAGACAATTCTCTCAATTCATCAAAGAAAGCAAAACGGTAACCTTTTGGAAATTTCGTAGTGCACATTGTGACAGATAACAACGTCTGTAAAGGTTACAGGATAAATAGATACACAGATAGGCAGATATTATATTTAGGTTCATTTGTTTTTGTGAACTCAATATATCCTAGGCATTATAGCATTATTGTGGATAGTATTCAAACAATATAAAGTAGGGATATATATACCCAGTAGTGTGTTGCAATCAGGAATAGCCCCAGATACAATTTACAGTAAAGTAATTAATTACGTATAAACGTAGTAGGTTCTGTGTTATATTTATTTTTGTTTTTTGTTTTTATATTGCAGATTAATACATCTTCATTAAAGATTTCATAGATTTACCTTTCTGCATTAAATTTGTTAAATTGTAATTTATATTCTACTAGATCAAACATATTCAAAAAATTGATAGAAATCATATCTATATTATTCACATAGAAAACAAAAAATGGTTTCAGATACCAAAATTCCACAAAGAAGTTCCTCTGTGAGTACTTTGAAATTGATAGGTAAAAAAATACTTAATACAAAGAGCCATGATGCACAACCATCTTCAATTTTAGACTCAAATTCAGGTAATGGTATTACTCCAATAAGGAGAAGACCAACTTCTCCAAGTAATTCAAATACAAGTGTCAATGCTAATAGCAATAGGAAACGTTCTCCCTCAATATTTTCAAAACTAAATAATAATAATATTCAAAGTGAAGCAAATATGCGTCCAGTGAAATCCAGTGCTGCAATCGCTAATTTAATAACTCATAGTAGTAATCCTTTTGTCAAGAAAGTTGTGGTAAAAAATGAAGAAGAAAACAATGAAGATGATGCAGTTTATAGTGAAAGTGATGATGATCGTTCAAATAATTCAGGTAATGAAGAAATGGAAAGTAATAAATCGCTCAATACTGATGAAAATGTTGTCCGTGAAAGAAGTGAGGGAGGTTCAGAAATTTCTGCTTCCGGTCATCACCACCATCATCACCATCATCATCACCATCATCATGATCAAGATAAAGAAAATTCGGTATCAACAAAGTCAAAGACTCGCCATGTCTCATCCACCAAAAAATTAAGACAACAAAATACAGATTCATCATTATCGATAAAAGAGCATCAAAAATTACTTCCACATAGATCTAAAAGTTTTGCGACTCATAGTTTATCGGGTGGCTTAGCCCTTTCAAATTTAAGTCCCAATTTACATGCTAATGAAGAGAGAAACTTAATTTATAACCCATACGGGTTAAATCCTAACGCTCCATCTAGACCTGGTACGGCGTTTGCCGAAACATCTGGCAAAAATGATGATTTGAGTTTTTATTTACATGATGGTGATGAAAAAATTCGTATGTTACCATTACCAATTGCAAATCCAAATGATTTCTTACCAGAAAATTTGAAACAATTTAGTATTAATCTGACCGATAATTTTATATTTGATAAAAATAATAGACCAATTGGTTCAGGCGGTTCAAGTGAAGTTAGAAAGGTCAGATCAAGTTACCAAAAGAAAAATATCTACGCTTTAAAAAAATTAAACATGATTTATCATGAAACTCCAGATAAATTTTATCAAAGATGCTCAAAAGAATTTATAATTGCGAAGGAACTGAGTCATAATATTCATATCACTCGTACTTTTGAATTAGTTAAAGTACCAACCACAACATATACAACTAGGGGTTGGGGCTTCGTCATGGAATTAGGTAAAATGGATTTGTTCCAATTGATTGAAAGAACTGGTTGGAAAGCAACTCCATTAAGCGAAAAATTTTGCCTTTTTAAACAAATTGCCCATAGTATTAAATTCTGTCATGATAATGGTGTTGCACATAGAGATATTAAGCCTGAAAATATTTTATTGTCTGAAGATGGTATTTGTAAATTAACCGATTTTGGTATATCATGTTGGAGCCATGAAGATCCAAAAGATTTTTCAACACCGATTAAATATTGTGAAGGTATGTTAGGTTCACCACCATTTACTCCACCAGAAGTAATGTATTTCGATTCTAAAAAACACTACCCGGAGAAGTTCCAAAAACCATGGAATCCACTGGGTATGGATACTTATGCCTTAGGTGTCTTATTCTTCACGCTGGTTAATAACGCCATTCCATTTATTGAATCTTGTAATACAGATTCAAGGTTTAGAGAATATGAACAATCATATACTAATTTTATTAGTTTCCAAAATAAAACTTTTAGAGAAAAAGGTTCATATAAACCAGGCCCAGGCGGAGAATATAGTTTGGCAAAAAATTTCCAGAATGCAGATGCATCCAGAATAGCATGGAGATTAGCTGATCCAAATGTAGAAACTAGATATACTATGAATGATCTATTTGAGGACCCTTGGTTTAAGGCTGTTGAAACTTGCGTTGATTCAGATAGTGGAAGTTGCAATATCAAAGTACCAATCATTAAGAATTCATCACAGTTGGGTGCTCAAGAGCATATGTCTGATGATCAAAATAGTGATACAAGAAGTGTAGTATCATCGACCTCACAAAATTTGAGTAACAATATCTTTGATGGGCTTTCTGAAACACCTGAGGTCAATAAACCAAGATCAATGGTGGAGATTGCACAAGCACCATTAAAATTATCAAGAAATAAAAGCTCGAAAGTGAAAAGTGTGGTAAAAGAAAAAAAAGCTATGTTCTCAACTGAAGCAGATATCAAAAATAAAAAGGATATATTAGGTTACGAGGAAGTACAAGAATCTGTGGATAATGTACTAGAAGAGCCTCCGGTTACTACGCCAGAAGAAAAAGAAGAATATGCCTCTATGAACAAATCAACAGAAAATACACCAGAAGTCAACTTAGTATCCAGAAATTTAAGCGAAGTATCTTTAATTAGTTTCAGCTCTACTGTGAAATCTGATTCATCCAACAAGAAGAAATTAGTGGTCCATCATCATCTTGATATTCCTAATATCTCACCAAGGTCTACGAGAACGTTAATATCAAGATAAACTATTTATATTATTAATACATTCACTATGAATAGCTGTAGAAGTAGTTATTATTATAGAACCAATAAGAATAACGTAATATAATTTTTTTATATAAAATCAAGTTTCGTATTCAATGATAAACGTGACCCCGTGCAAGTATCGTGAGCGACTTTCCAAAATCAACAAACCGGTCGACAAACTATAAAAGACGAAAGGTTCTTCTTTTTACACGTGGAAATCACGTTGTCCATAAGGTATTTTGTTTACAATATCGAATAAAAGTTCAACAGATAATTATCAAATAATAGTAGGTTAAAACGCATAACAGTTATGGAAGATATTAATAGCACTAACAATAACCATACAAGGGTTAATAGTAAAAGGGTACATACTGATTATGAAGAATTAAATATCGTAAGTCAAATGAAGAAAGCTAGAGGTGATACAGATGATAAATCAAACAATCATACAGTAGATGAAGAATCCAATATCGATTCCGAATTACTAGGTGAAAATACTCATGGTGAAGATTCAGGTAATGGCGAAAATTATTGGGACAATTCACAAATACAAGATAATGAAAATGTCGCAGCCGCAGCCGCAGCCGCAGCAGCTGTATCTGCCACATATGATGAATTATTACAGCATTCTAGCCATGGGAATGAACATAATAATGTAGATGTTTCGCTAGATGATTCAGATATTGGTCATAAAGCTCCTGATAATCATTCGGAATCTATTCGTGATATAAAACTTGATGTTGATGACAATGAAGATGATTATTCTTCTGGGGATAAAGACAAATCAGTTGATGATTCAGCAGACAGTTCTCAATTACAAGGTAGTACAGGTACCTCTTTGAATGATATCGATGAAGCCAGAAAGAGGCTTGCACGTAGAGGACGCAAACCAGCACCAATTACTGGAACTGATGAATGGAAACAACAACGTAGGGATTCTCATAAAGAAGTCGAAAGACGTCGTAGAGAGAGTATCAATCAAGCTATCAACAGCCTAAGTTTGTTATTACCTGTTAAGGAATCAAGCAAAGCTGCTATTCTTGCCCGTGCTGCTGAATACATTGAGAAATTAAAAGAAACTGAGAATGCCAATATTGAGAAATGGACTTTACAAAAATTGTTAAGTGAACAACATTCCTCTCAATTAGCCACTGCTAATGAAAAGTTACAAGGTGAATTAGGTAACACTTACAAAGAAATCGAGCACCTAAAACGTCTTTTGAAAAAGAATGGCATAAAAACAGAAGAGGATGATAACGAAAACAACGATAATTCTGCTAGTCCTAAGAAAGCCTGAAATAAAAGAGAACCTGAATAAAAAACTTAAAAATATACAGAAAACACAAATAAATGGTAAAACTCACAAATATATATGTTTGCACCAATTGTCCTAAATATCACTATAGACGTATGCACCGTTACATATAATTTTCGTTTGTACTATGTGGTACAATTAGATACATATTCTCTTTTATATAGATTCACTGTATTCTGTTAACAAAGTAAATAAAAGGAAAAAGAAGAAAAAACGCCAAGAAATAAATTAAATAATTGAAAAGCCCACGTACGATCCACACAGTTAGGCAAGGGCCGGCCTTGATTTTCAGAAAAACCTACATAGTCAAGGCGCGTTTTGAGAAAAGGTCCACCCAACAATGCCTCACCCTATGACTGGAAAAGGCCCTAATCCCTTCACGTGACAGTATACTCATCTCGAGTACCACTCTCAAGATGGAACCAAAAAAAGACCTAAGGGCCCCATCTTATTTCTTCAAAATATTTTACAAAAACCCTAAATTTTCCCAAAAAATGGACATACGGACATTTTTTGCCCGCTCTAACCTACACACAGCCCCAACTTCACCTTAGAAAATCACGTAGAGGGAGGGAATCGCGAAAGTGAAAAATTTATGTATATCTTATTTTTTTTTGCTTGATCTCCTTTATCTAAGCAGAGTTGACGTGGAGTCAGATATGACAATATCTTCCAAGGCAATTTCTGATCTTCTTCCGCCAAGCACAGTGGCTTGTTGGTGTTTAGAAAGAAATATCGCAGTATCTGGGATTGTCAAAATTTAGTCAGGAGCAATTAGATTTAGTTTTTGCTTCTTGGTATTTTCAAGGTCACCTAATATATGACTATCTATTTTTTTTGGGTTGGGGCTTAGGTCATATGATAATTTTCAGTGAGTAGTTGCATCTCAGGTTTTTAGTATTATTAAGATATATATATATATATATTAGTACAATAAAAAATATTCACGTAGGAAATTTGCTTTTTGCTATTATAATAATTAACCGTCCCCTAAGTTGTCAAACGGAATCTATTGGGATACGGATACAATGGATTTCCATTTATTTAGGAGGTATCTAAGTTTTCTTAAACGTAGTCTTTCTCATAAACATATTAGAAGAAATATTTCCATATGTGTGATAACGTATACTATATTATCGATAATATATGTATACCGTGTAGCAATTTTAGGAGAGGATAATGTTGTTGATAATTTTATTAGACCATTCTTTTTAATGTTTCCAATTTCAGATGAAAGTGTAGCACCCAAAGTTACATATCCAAATAATTTGAAAGAAGCAAACCAACTTTATGAAAAATTAAGGTATGATACATCTGCTCGATGGGTCGATGAATATTACTTAAAAGAAAATCTATTGACTGTACCAATGGGTACAAAGAAGGGTCAAATGTTAGATTCTGTTGATGAATTAGAATTTTATGATAGTGATCCAAGACTAGTTTGGTCTGTTTACTTAAATGACATAATGAAACACGACAAATCCAGTGATTATCAAATGCCTTTCTCATGGTACGATTTCGCTGATTTCAGAAATTATAATAAATTAATATCTATTAAGGATAAATACAGTAGTACATTCCAATGTGATATATTATTTAATACAGCTTTCGATAGAGCTAACCTCGAGAAATGGGAAAAAGATATTGGTGAGCAATTGTTTCAATCTGAAAGAGAGAAATATAAGGACGCTTTCTGGTACAGAAGTGGTAGAAGTTTTACCAATGATGCATTAAAGAATCTAGATAAATACTGTGAAAGCGTAACATTAGAAGATTCGCGTTTTAAGCTCGATCTTAACGTTTCTAAACTTGATGAGCGTGTTAGACCAGAAGTCTTTGAATTACAGGCAAGAAATTATTTAATCAACCATGTTAAACATCCACTTTCCATCACAATTTTAGAAGGTGATAAATTTGCCTATAGATTTAATGTGGAGCAAGAAGATCGCTCTAACATGGTTCAAAGTAAAATATTACAAAACTTCATTAACTCACGAATTCACGATGATAAAGATAAGAATATTATTTTTGACCATGACGTTATTTATGAAAAATTCTTGTCAGAAAAAAGGTCAAAAGACTTTAGAGTTGATATACCGGATACCGACAGATCTATTTATGAGCGAAATTTAGTTCATTTAACTATCGATGATTTTAAGTTCGATTCAAAGAGAAAAATTCAAGAATTGGACTCCCTTCCTGAGTCAGAATTATCTGTTCATGATAAGAATTACTTGGAGAGTTTAAAGAATTCCATTAGAACACATGCTTCATTAGCCACTAAATACTTTAACGAATGTGGTGGTGTTATTCAGTTCAAATCAATGGGTCATCATCGGGATGAGAGGTTTTTTAACGGTGCATTAATTTATGACGAACTACAATATTCAGCAAGATTGAATTCTTTAATTCGTACCTTTCAAAAATTTGTCAAAGCCAACGGTCTGATTTCATGGTTATCGCATGGTACTCTATATGGTCATTTATATAATGGATTAACATTCCCATGGGATAACGATTTTGACCTTCAAATGCCATTAAAACATTTACATTATATGGCTCAATATTTTAATCAAAGTTTAATTATGGAGGATATTCGTGGAGGTAATGGTAAATTCTTACTCGATATCGGATCATCAATAACTTCTCGAAATCATGGTAATGGTTACAACAATATTGACGCAAGATTTATTGATATCGATTCTGGGTTATATATTGATATCACAGCATTAGCGATCAGTTCTGATCCAATATCTAGAGGAAAATTCGAATTTTATGATAAACAATGGGCCGAGGATATTAAAAATTCAGAAGAGGTTCAACATCCTACTGAAGAAACAATAAATAGCTACAGGGATTCATTTGAAGGTCTGGCCAAACTAACAACAGTTGAACTGATGGAATATTTAAACCAACACACTGATGAATTTAGTAGTGAGAGCGTAGAAGCAATAATAAAAAGTTTTAAAAGCGAAGATATAGCGTTGGTTGGATCTGCCACCCAATCGAAAAATTTAAATCAAATTCAAAGATATATCTTCAATGAGAAGTTACAAATGGTAGCATGCAGAAACAAACATTTTAACACCGTTGATACGATCTCACCCCTATCATTAAGTACATATCATGGTGTTTCTGCTTTCGTTCCTCACAAACCAATCACATCTTTAAAAGTTGAATATTCGGTTCCTGGAGCCTACGGATTTGCCTCGTATGGGGGTTATGCATTTATATCTAGATTAAATTACTGGCTGAAAGGTGCTATTTTAAAGGTCGCCGCAAATATGGATAAGAATCCTGCCTTATTGGAAATTAATTCTTCTTTTAATAACTTACAATATAATGACATCCTAGGTATATTCAAGAACCTTTTAATAAGTCAAAATATTGATGCATTCAGTACGATCTATAATTCATTTAGTGCTGTAACATATCGCCAGAAAGAACTAGAAATTAAATATGACAATGAAATAGATTTGAATGATAAACAAAAATACCTTGATGAATTAAGAATAACCTTCGGAAGTACTATATCATCTCCTAGCAAGGATCCATTATTACTCGACTACGAGCGAAAACTATGGGCGGATTATTTAAAAACAAGTAATGGGGATGAGGTTCAAGAAATGATGGCATACGTCAACGAAAAAAGTCTCAAAAAACTTTGGAAGAATTACACGAAAATTCACCAAGGTGTATTATTTAAATCTAACGGAACAGATCTAGGGAGTACTGGACTTCACCTGTTTGAAGATCCTTACAAAGGGGGAAATAGTTTATTTACTGTAGATCCTAAATTACAAGACTAGGATTGTTTTTCTTCATATTCATTTTTTCATTTATTCCTATTTAATAGACTAGCATTTTCAGGTTTGTTTAATACTATAATTTGTCTTTCGATATTAATTTTTACATCACGCATTAGACACATTCTTTTTTGCCCATACCTAATTGTACCTAATAATTCGACACTAGGATTTGTTGGATCTAATTTCTTGTTAAATCCATCTATACTAAAATCCCCAGTCCCATTAAATTTATAACCCCCCCCATCTGTACCAGCAAAGACAATATTTCCATCCTCAACGCCACATCTATTGGGCTAATAACGTTGCAGGATTTCTATTTTTAAAATTCCAGTAAATTTCTTTTGACCCTACCCATTTATGATTTTCTATTTACTACGGTGAATAAATCTTTTAATGTATTATCATAAAACCAAAATTTTTAACTATAATTAAATCTAGTGATACAATAACATCAGAATTATATAATAATATACTCGATTCCAGTAGTCTATCAATTCTTAGTCTTAATACTAATCTCATCAGTATTCAAGAATATTATTATTATCTTAAAAACGTACACCCACACATAACATAAAAATGAATCTTAAAAATAAATATATAGTTAGGCAATGTTTTACTGTGTAAAAAAGCTACAAAACAACAGAGATCAAGAACATTAGCATATCAAGTCGTATTTACAACCATACAGTTGCATGGACGCTATGTTCGAGACAGGTTACAACCGCCGTGATCGAAATGCAGAGGAAGAACCATATGGATCCCTTGCGTTGCAACGTACGGGTTACATGTCAGAAGATAAGAGTGCAAATAAGGGTGCTCATCTAGTGCCACAGGCTAAAACCCCAGATGAGCCAGCCAATGAATCAAGCAGTACATTAAGCGATATTGCAAAACATTTGCAACATGTTCAAGAACCAAAGATCATCTCAGAACTGCATGACACAAAGAATCAATTAAGCTCTCTAATCAAGAACGCCAGTAAGAACAAAGACGTATTAACAGAACGTAATAAACGTATCGAGGAATCCAAAAAGAAGTCTCGTTCCAGATATGGCTGGTGAAAGCAAATCACAAGATCTATCTATCATCACCAAACCCATTGGAACATCACTACAGACGAAGACAAGTCGAAAATTTTTTTGCGATGCGATTTGAAATTTTAAACAATTTTTAAAGTGCAATGCAATAATACAACTAACTCATCGGTGGAGTTGTTTGTTGTGTGTTGCTGAAAGACGATTGAGATTTGATTGAACGTGTCGAGCATGTCTGTTGTTGGTTCGCTTATATTCTGTTTGGACTGTGGTAATTTACTGGACAACCCAAGTACGGTGCAGACCGCTGATGTTGAATGTTCACAATGTCGAGCCAAATATCCAAAATCTGAGTTCTCTAATTTAAAGGTTGTTACTTCCACTGCCGATGATGCGTTCCCATCCACTTTGAGATCCAAGAGATCTGTGGTCAAGACATCTTTGAAGAAGGACGAGTTAACTGACGGTGCCGTTATTAGTGAAATATGTCCAAAATGTGGTAACGATGAAATGCATTATCATACTTTACAGTTGAGATCTGCAGATGAAGGTGCAACAGTTTTCTACACATGCACTTCATGCGGTTACAAATTCAGAACTAATAATTGAAAAAGATTATTTAAATGTCATTATTTCTTTCTATCTTATCAACTCACATTTATGCATAGTTTTCTTACTTAAAAAAGAACTCTACCAAAACATCTAACATTATTAAATATATCAACTGTATATCATTATATCAACCAATAAATTATTCAATTTTCAAATGATAACATCAAACTTCTTATATAAATATATATTAAGTTTAAAATATCTTGTAATAATAATTGTATAGTATGCCGTACTATGCGATGTCTCACAGACTGAAATTTGGGATGAAAAAGAAAAAACCCAAACCGAAGAGCCAAAAAGTGGCAAACTTGGACATACAAATAGTTTACAAATAAGAAGCTATTGCACTCCACTGAAGCTACCCAACCTAGAAAATAGCATCTGAAATAATGGCTCAAGCTCATCCTCAAACAATGGAAATGCCTGATTTATCTAATGCTATCGTGGCACAAGATGAAATGGGTAGACCATTCATTATTGTTAAAGATCAAGGTAACAAGAAAAGACAACACGGTATTGAAGCCAAGAAATCTCATATATTAGCAGCAAGATCTGTCTCCTCCATTATCAAAACTTCCTTAGGTCCTCGTGGTTTAGATAAAATTTTAATTTCTCCAGATGGTGACATTACTATTACAAATGACGGTGCCACTATTTTATCACAAATGGAATTAGACAACGAAATTGCCAAATTGTTAGTTCAGTTATCCAAATCTCAAGATGATGAAATCGGTGATGGTACCACAGGTGTTGTTGTCTTAGCTAGTGCATTATTAGATGAAGCTTTAGAATTAATTGAAAAAGGTATTCACCCAATCAAAGTTGCTAATGGTTTCGATGAAGCCGCTAAATTAGCAATTCAAAAATTAGAAGAAACTGCAGATGATGTCGCTTCAGACAAGCTTTTATTCAATGAATACTTATTTAAAGCCGCTAGAACATCTTTAGGTTCTAAAATCGTCTCCAAAAACCATGATAAATTCGCACAAATGGCAGTTGATGCTGTCACAAGTGTAAGGGTTGAAGATAGAAAGGATATCGATTTTGATTTAATTAAATTACAAGGTCGTGTCGGTGGCTCCATCGAAGACTCATCTTTAGTTGGTGGTGTTATCTTAGATAAAGATTTCTCCCATCCTCAAATGCCAAATAAAGTTGTACCAAAAGATGGTAAAACTGACGTCAGATTAGCTATTTTAACTTGTCCATTTGAACCACCAAAACCAAAAACTAAACATAAGTTAGATATTTCTTCTGTAGAGGAGTATCAGAAATTACAAACTTACGAACAAGACAAGTTTAAAGAAATGATCAACTATGTTAAAGAAGCTGGTGCCGATGTTGTTATTTGCCAATGGGGTTTCGATGATGAAGCAAATCATTTATTACTACAAGAGGATTTACCTGCTGTTAGATGGGTTGGTGGTCAAGAATTAGAACAAATTGCCATTGCCACAAATGGTCGTATTGTTCCACGTTTTCAAGATTTATCCGCTGATAAATTAGGTTCTTGTTCAAGTGTTTTCGAAATGGAGTTCGGCACAACAAAGGATCGTATGCTAGTTATTGAACAAAATCAAGAAACTATAAAATCAAAGACTGTTACATGTTTAATTCGTGGTTCAAATAAGATGATTGTCGATGAGGCTCAACGTGCATTACACGATTCACTATGTGTTGTACGTAACTTAGTAAGGGATTCTCGTATTGTTTACGGTGGTGGTGCCGCCGAAGTTACTATGTCTAGAGCTGTTTCAGATGAAGCTGACAAACAACGTGGTATTGACCAATACGCATTCCGTGCTTTTGCCCAAGCTTTAGATACCATTCCAATGACTCTAGCTGAAAATTCAGGTTTAGACCCAATCCAAACGTTATCTACCATCAAGAGTAAACAAATCAAAGAAAATGTCTCAAATATCGGTGTTGACTGTTTAGGTAACGGTACAAATAATATGAGAGAATTATTTGTCATTGACCCATTCATTGGTAAGAAGCAACAAATTTTACTTGCAACCCAATTATGTAGAATGATCTTAAAAATTGATAACGTTATTATAAGTGGTAAAGATGCATATTGAAAGTAATATCTTCTAACATTCGAAAACGTTTTCAGAAAAATTCAATTCAAGTAGCATTATCTTATTGTAATACAATAAATCCATAAATAATTATATATATTTTGTACTTTAAACAACAAAACCCATAATCTAGAAGGATCAATTAAATGTACCATATATACATCTTTATATACCTAAGTTTTGTTTGCAAAAGTGACTTCATTTGATTGATTAATTTAAAAAATTTATTGATTTTCTGATACTTTTATAAATTTGTTGGGCATTGTACAATGACTATATAAACTATTTTCTACATATGATTAAGCTAGTTGTCATGATAAACCTATACCATATTAAAAAGACTAAAGTTTCTAACGATTTCTGGACCATATTCATCGTAGTCTTGTTTGGTATGACAATAACTCTTGAATTCAGCAGTTTGAGCCAATAGAGAACCACCAAACCAAACGGCATTTCTTTGTTTTCTATGTGAAATAACTGAAACATCGACACCAGTAGATTTAGTACCACTTAATAATTCACTCTGTGCAATTCTGCTATTAACAATAGATTTTAAATCTCTTTGTAAACGACGACCAAAATCCTTGAACATTGTAGAACCACCCGAAAGAACAATATTATTATATAATGCTTTACGAACATCGATTGGACATGCTTGGATAGTATGATCAACCGTAGTTGGTAATGGTGTTAAGAAATCAGATGAAGCAATTTCTGGATTGAAGAAAATTTCTGGTGCTAAAAATCTTTCATAACCAATATCGACAACCTTCTTTTGGGTCTTTTCTTGATTTTCAACTATAAACTGTGCGAATTTGTCTGGATTCTTATCATATTTATTAAATTCTTTTACAATATCGGGAGAGACATAACAAAATTCTTGTTTAATACGTTCAGCCGTTCTTAAAGATGTGTCAGCTTCACCACGTTCTCTCAACAGTTGTTGAATGAAAAGGGTAATATCTCTACCTGCAATTGGAATATTTTTGATAGCAGAGCCAATAACGAAACCTTCTGCAACTGGAATAACGTGGGTAACACCGTCACCTGAATCAATAACGGTACCTGTAAGAGATCTATCAGTAACTTTTGATGAAGTCCAAGAAGCTGCTAATGCTAAAACTGCTTGTACAGCGATATACAAACCTGCACAATTGAATGATTCAAAAAAAATTTCTGCAACTTGTTCTCTGTTTTCAGGTGGATTCAAAGGTGGTTCAGTTAATAAAAAGAAATGATCTTCTGGTTCAGTTCTTAAATATTTGAAGATGGAATTTTCCCAGAATCTTTCCATGTGATCCCAGTTTTCAACTTGACCATGTTTAATTGGATAACTTAAACTATATGATGGACCTTGAGAAGCTATCAACGCTTCATTACCAATATAAAAGTCTAAATCTTCGGTACCTCTTTTACCTGCAAGATTATTTGACATTAGCATACTTGAATTCAAATTGTTAAAAGAAGTAGCGGAAGTGGAATTACCGAAGTACGGATTACTACTACCTGCAGCACTTGAACTGCTAGTTGTAGCACCACCAGTCTTTTTTGAACTTGTCGATGTACCTTGAGAGGTAGCAATTGCGGTAGGGAAGATCCATGAAGGAGAATCATTACCGGCGAAACCTAATTTAGTTAAACCGGTACCATTGTCCATAACAACGGCTGGGTTATTTAGATATGACATTTCCTCTCTTTTTTTAACTCTAAATTATATAATCAATAACTGATCGTCTAAATATTTTCAAATTTCCTTTATTAAATCACTATCAATTAATCAATATTAACACACAGAAAAGAAAACTGGAATAAACCAATCGCAAACAGAACTATTCGAGTAGTTTAATAAACAGTTGATATCACCTTATTGGATAAGAATTTGCCCTATTAATCGCTTTTAGATATTTACACATCAACTCAACTTGTCTTCTTGAATCCTTTACGGAAAGGGGCCGAATATTTCAAAATGTAGGTTTATAAGTTACCCGACACTAAACAACAATAAAGCCTAATTTATAATATTTTTTGAACAAATTGTTATTGTGAAATAGTTTGCATGACCTTTATTATTTGTATTTTAAACCCTCCATTATTTTGTAACCCTAACAGGTCTGCTCATCCGCTAGCAATGAAATGCTAATAGATAGATGAAGGGAATTGAAGAATGGAAACAAGATTTTTTAATGACCCCAAATCAAAATAAAGGGAAACAATTATAATCATAGCCATACGGTTTTCTCTGTGTTTTGTTCCCAAAAGATATATATATATATATATCTATTTTTATTTAGAAGTATAGATTGCGTTAGAATAATTTTGAATTGATATTATGACAATTCTGGAGAATAACCAAAAATTATCTGAAAATTATGATTCTATAAATACATTTACCTCAACATCCATTCAAATGTCTTCAGTAATACAGGATAAAAGCGAAGAAAATGACTTTCACGTTGCTACTACAGAGCTTCCAGATAATTCGACATTATTCTTCGATGAAGCATCAGATGAACAATTAGATATGGGTTCCACTTATGTAGCAATGGATTCCATATTTCAAAAGTTAAAAGAAAACGATATGAAAGAAGCTGAAATAACGGCTCTTTATTTAGAAACTTTTTTGTTTTCATTAATTCGTGAAGTATCCATAGAACAATTTCAAAATTTTAGTAACTATATTAATAATAAAGTTTTAGAATTACTTAATAGTAATAAATCCAATGAAAAACTAGCAAGTATTTTAGTAATTGATAGATTAGTAAATTTTTATCTACAAGCGGAAGAATTACCTAATCAAACATTTCGACTAACCAATTATTTAAGATTGTTGACCCCATCTGAGGATGAAAATGTCATGAGATTAGCTGCTAATACTTTAGGAAAACTTGCTAATCCAAATGGAACTCTCACATCTGATTTCGTCGAAATGGAGATAAAAAATTGTTTGGAATGGCTGGCAACAGCACCAGAACAGACTTTTAGGATAAAACAAGAAAACAAAAAACATGCATCAATTTTACTACTTACATCACTGTCAAAAAACTGTCCGTATATCATATATCCATATGTTAATAATATTCTTAAAAGTGTGCAAAAAACATTAAATGATCACAAGGCTTCATTAAGGAAGGACACAGCTCTTCTAATACGGAATTGTTTGTATATAATCCAAAAAAGAGACAAATCTCTACTGGTTGAATGGTATCAGAAACTTTTAGATATATGTACAAATATGATTAGGATTGGTTCTAATGAGTCTATTCATTCATCCATGCTAATATACAAGGAATTACTTTCTTTAGATAATGCCTATTTAATAGACTCCTTCGATGAAATTTTTCAGGCAGTTTGGAATTTTAGAAATAATAAACTTGATTTGACTCGATTCGAAATTTATGAAATATTGTCCTTACTAGCTGCATATGATCCTAGATTATTTGCTTCTGTGTATTTGAACCAAGTTGTTTTGGATTACCTTTCTAAGTTTGAAGAAATAAAGGAAAGTAATCACTCGGGGTTTGATTCCGATCGAGCTTACATTCTACGATCGATTGGTGATATTTCAGCCGAAGTAGAGTCTGATATATATCCATACGTCCACTCGATAATAGATGTATTAGCTGAAGAGTTGAAAGCAAAGTATAGAGTTCGCCAAAATTATGAAAAAGAAATATTTTACAGCATTGTGAAACTAACGATCGCAATTGGACAAGACATGACAAGGTATTTGACTGGCGGGTTACTCGATTTAATGTTCGATTGCCCTCTAAGCAACCATATGTATGACACTTTTAATATCATTACTTCAACGATACCTAGCCTTAACCGCACTATCAATTCCCGATTATTGGATCTAGTGTCATTAACACTCTCTAGCCAGAAATTTAAAATACCAGGATCTCCAGTAGATGATAAACCTTTTTCAAAATTTAAAGCTCGTATTTGGAGAGATGAAAACGAGCTACAAAAAAATGGAGTCACTAATATTGATAAAAATGATCATTTAATTCTTATTCAAGCCTTAACAATTTTACAGGGAGTTAATTGTCCATATCAGTTGACTGAGTTTGTCAAAAACTGCGTGATCTATTATATAGAGCATGATAACTTTAAGGTAAGAGAATTAGCAGCGGTAACATGCTGCGATCTGTTGGTTAATGACGGAATCTGTAAGCAGACATCTATCAACGCTCTGAATACCGTGTCCGAAATTTTATCTAAACTGTTGGCAGTTGCCATAACCGATTCAGTACCACAGATTCGTTTGGAAATACTAAGACATCTGGATTCAAGTACTGATTCTCAGCTAGCTCAACCTGAAAATACACGGTTACTTTTCACTGCTTTAAACGACGAAATTTTTAGTATCCGTGTGGAGACTATCAAAATTTTAGGAAGATTATCTGCTGTTAACCCAGCATATATTATTCCTCCACTACGAGGAATACTGCTCGAGCTACTTACAGAGTTAAAATATCTAAAAGCTACAAGGAAAAATGAAGAAAGTTTGACATTATTATGTACTTTGATCAGTGCAACAAAAGAAACCTGCAAGCCATACTTAGAACCAATTTTGAACATCCTACTTATAAAAGCACAAGTTAAATCGGGTGCAGTAGCATCAGTAGCACTAAAAACAGTTGGTGAATTAGCAATTGTTTCAGGAGAAGAAATTAAGGAATATCTTTCAAGAGTAGTGCCTTTAATTATAGAGACATTACATGGTCAATCAAATTCATTCAAAAGAAATGCCGCATTAAAATCATTTTGCCAGATTACAAGCGCCTCTGGTTATGTAGTTGATCCTTTATTAGATTATCCTACATTACTTAATGTTTTAGTAAACATTTTAAGATCAGATTCATCACAAAACATCAAAAGGGAGACAGTTCATTTGATGGGTATATTAGGTGCAATCGATCCTTACAGGCACAGAGAAGTAGAAGAAACTTCCGAATCCAATATGTCTCTAGAGCAAAATGCCCCTCCAATAGATATCGCTTTATTGATGCAAAATAATTTACCTTCTAATGAGGAATTTTATCCAACCGTAGTGATAAGTACCCTATTGAAGATTTTGAAGGATAACTCACTAACATCCCACCATACCGCAGTGGTTCAAACAATAATTCATATTTACCAGACATTGGGTTTAAGCTGTATCACATTTTTGCCTCAAATAGTTCCAGCGTTCCTCTCAGCCATGCATACATGTCCACAATCGTTGCTAGATTATTATTTTCAACAACTATGTACTCTAATTTCAATCGTCAAACAGCATATCCGTCCATATGTCAATGATATCTACAAAGTTGTTCTGGAGTTTTTGCCAAATCCTAAACTTCAATTTGTAATATTATCAGTTATCGAGGCTATATGTGAGGCATTAGATGGAGAGTTCAAAATATTTATTCCTCAAACGTTGACAGCTTTTTTGGATATTGTGGAGAATGATAAATCAAAGAATAAACGTGTTTCAAAAAAGATATTAAACTGCCTTATTGCCTTTGGCTCCACATTAGAAGATAATTTCTACTTAATACTACCAACTGTTATTATGATAGCTGAATTTTCAACACTTTCTCTTAAGAAGGAAGCAATAATGACGATAGGAAAACTAACAAGATATATTGACTTGTCCGATATGTCCTCAAGATTAGTTCAAACATCATTAAGATTACTTGATAGTGGAAATATTGACCTAATAGATGCAACAATGAATATGCTATCTCTTTTATTAGTACAGATGAAGACAGACTTCATGGTATTTATTGCCTGCATTAATCAGATTCTGGTCAGAAATAATATTATTCACAAAACATATGACCAACTTGTAAGTATGCTAATGAGAAACGAGGAACTTCCAAAGAAGTTAATACTAAACGAGGAAGGTGCAAATAAAAAAACAACTAAATATGATAAAATTCAGCAACCCGATAAACTTCCAATTAATCAGGCTGTTCTGAAATCTACATGGGACTGTAGCCAACAACGTACAAAAGAAGACTGGCAGGAATGGGTTCGAAGATTGTCGATCCAACTTCTGAAGGAATCACCTTCACATGCGTTAAGGGCGTGTGCTGGTTTGGCTAGTGTTTATTATCCTTTAGCAAGAGATTTATTTAATGTATCATTTGCTAGTATATGGACTGAGTTATATACACAATACCAAGAAGATTTTATTAAAAGCTTCTGTACTGCATTAAGCTCTCCACAAAACCCTCCTGAAATTCATCAAACACTTTTGAACTTGGTTGAATTTATGGAGCATGATGAAAAACAGCTACCTATTCCATTACAAGCACTGGGTGAATATGCAGAAAGATCACATGCTTATGCGAAAGCGTTACACTTTAAAGAAACAAGATTTGTACAAGAACCAATAGACAATTCCATTGTAGAATCTCTTATCAGTATTAACAATCAAATCCATCAAAATGATGCAGCAGTTGGTATCTTAAAATATGTTCAAAAACATCATAATCTTCAACTTCAAGAAACATGGTATGAAAAATTAGAACGTTGGGAGGATGCCCTTCAAGCATACACTAAAAGAGCCGAAAATGGTGAAGTATCCGCAGATATTATTATGGGTCACATGAGGTCATATCATGCCTTGAGTGATTGGGATAACTTGTCCAAATTAGCCTCTGAGAAGTGGACAAGTGCAAATCCAGTCATCAAGAGAATGATGGCTCCCTTGGCAGCCAGTTCGGCGTGGGGTTTAGGAGAATGGAATAAAATTGAACAGTACATTGAAGCAATGAAGCCTATGTCTCCAGATAGAGAATTTTTTAGTGCAGTATTATGTCTCCATAATGATAATTTCGTAGATGCTGAGAAGCATATTTTCAATGCCAGAGATTTATTAGTTACTGAAATGTCAGCGTTAATTAGCGAGAGTTACAACCGTGCCTATAATGTGGTTGTCAGAAGTCAGTTGATTACGGAGCTAGAAGAAATTATTGCTTATAAAAATGCTCCTCAAAATTCCAAAAAAAGAGTGCTCTTAAAGAATACATGGAATAAGAGGCTATTAGGGTGCCAAAAAAATGTCGATGTTTGGCAAAGGGTATTAAGGGTAAGGTCATTGGTAATAAAACCAAAACAGGATTTCCAAATATGGATCAAATTTGCGAATCTGTGCAGGAAAAGTGGAAAACTGAAATTAGCAGAAAAGGCTTTGAATTCCCTCTCCGATGAAGCATCCCCTTCCCATTTAATACCCTCGAAAGCAGCCCCATCTGTGGTGTATGCCCAGTTAAAATATTTATGGGCTGCTGGATCAAAACAGGAGGCATTACGTTTTCTAATTGGATTTACTTTAAGGATGGCCCATGATTTAGGTTTAGATCCAAGCAACATGATTGTACAAGCAGTGAACCAAAACACAACAGTGTCCACGCCATATGTTGCAGATTATATTAAGCTACTGGCCAGATGTTTTCTAAAGCAAGGTGAATGGAGAGTAACACTGCAACCAAACTGGAGGACAGAAAGTCCAGATGCTATCCTTGGTTCTTACTTATTGGCAACACATTTTGATAAAACATGGTATAAAGCTTGGCATAATTGGGCTTTGGCTAATTTCGAGGTTATATCTGCCATAACATTAAAAAAGAAAACCACGGAATATCCTCAACAAAGTAGTGAGGCAGATGATCATGCAATTGAAAACAATTCTAATAGTAATGAAGCTATCAATTTGAATAAAGATAATTATCCAGATGAGCTGATCCATCGTCATGTAGTTCCCGCGATAAAGGGGTTTTTCCACTCTATTTCCCTTTCTAGTTCATTGCAAGATACTCTGAGATTATTGACACTTTGGTTTACCTTCGGAGGTGCGACAGAAGCAGCGCAAGCTATACAAACGGGGTTTGGAATGATAAAAATTGATAATTGGTTAGAAGTATTACCCCAGCTAATATCTCGTATACATCAACCCGATCAGGTAGTGAGTAGATCATTACTAGGTCTATTATCTGATTTAGGAAAGGCTCATCCACAAGTTCTTCTTAATCCGTTAAATGTTGCAATTAAATCAGAATCAATATCCAGAAAGTTAGCCGCTCTTTCTATCATAGAGAAAATGAAAATGCATAGTCCTACTCTAGTAGACCAGGCTGAGTTGGTTAGTAACGAACTAATTCGTGTTGCCGTACTATGGCATGAATTGTGGTATGAAGGATTAGAGGATGCAAGTAGACAATTCTTTGGTGAACATAATACAGAAAAGATGTTTGCTATTTTAGAACCATTACATGATTTATTAAAACATGATCCAGAGACTCTCAGAGAGGTTACTTTTCAGAACTCGTTTGGAAGGGACCTGAATGATGCATATGAATGGGTTCTAAATTATAGAAGAACTAAGGATATTACAAATTTAAATCAAGCATGGGACATATATTACAACGTTTTCCGTAGGATTAGCAGACAGTTACCTCAACTACAAACACTAGATTTACAGGATGTTTCACCGAAATTGTTGGCTGCTAAAGATTTAGACATTGCAGTTTTTGGCACATATACTGTCGGGAAGCCTGTCATTAGAATCATACGTTTCGATACCATCTTTGCTGTCATTTCTTCCAAGCAAAGACCAAGAAAATTCTCTGTGAAGGGCAGTGATGGTAAAGATTATCAATACGTTCTAAAAGGTCACGAAGATATTAGACAAGACAGCTTGATAATGCAATTATTTGGTTTAGTTAATACTTTATTAGAACATGATCCGGAGTGTTTCCAGAGACATTTGGATATTCAAAGATATCCAGCCATTCCATTGTCTCCAAAATCAGGTTTACTTGGTTGGGTTCCTAATAGTGATACTTTCCATGTACTTATCAGGGAGCACAGAGATGCCAACAAGGTACCTTTAAATATTGAACATTGGGTAATGTTACAGATGGCTCCAGATTATGATAATTTAACTTGGCTCCAAAAAATTGAAGTTTTCCAATATGCAATGGAAAATACAAAGGGCCAAGATTTAGCACAAATATTATGGTTGAAGAGTAGATCATCTGAATCATGGTTAGACAGGCGGACCGTATATACAAGATCTTTAGCCGTTATGTCAATGGTTGGTTACATTCTTGGCCTAGGTGACCGTCATCCAAGTAATTTGATGCTTGATAAACTAACAGGTAAAGTCATTCATATTGATTTTGGGGATTGTTTTGAGGCTGCTATCCTTAGGGAAAAGTTTCCTGAGAAGGTTCCATTTAGATTAACTAGAATGTTGATAAATGCCATGGAAGTAAGTGGAATAGAAGGTAGTTTCCGTATTACATGTGAAAATGTGATGAGAGTTCTTAGAAACAATAAGGAATCATTGATGGCAATTTTAGAAGCCTTCGCATTTGATCCATTAATTCACTGGGGATTTGATCTACCAACCGAAAAGATCATTGAAGAGACAGGTATACAGATTCCTTTAACCAATCCTAGTGAGCTATTGAGAAAAGGTGCCATCACTGCCTCAGATGCTTCTAAGATGGAAGCTGAACAGCGAACAGAAATTAAGAATGCAAGAGCAGTTCTAGTGTTGAGACGTATTACCAATAAGTTGACAGGTAATGATATAGTAAAATCTAATGAATTAACAGTTGAAGAACAAGTTGATAAATTAATAAAGGAAGCAGCCTCGATTGAAAATCTATGCCAACATTATGTTGGATGGTGCCCATTTTGGTAAACTTACTAGATTTATGCAAATATTTATTTCCTTATATACTTTTATTTATTTTCTAAGAATCAAGTTCTGTGATATGCTACTATTGATTATGTTTTATTTATGTGATATTTCTCGCAATAACTATTAACCTTTAAGTTCCAATTTTCCAAAATAGAATGTTTCCCATCTTCTGGTAATTGATAATCTGTATCAAAGACATGTTTACTTAACATATTACCAATTCTTAATTCTTGAATTGCAGTTTTATAATCTTGTTTCAGTTGTTCATCTTTATCCCCATATTTATAGTTTAGAATTTGTAAGATACCAATTAATTTCCCTACTTTAAACCCAAGTTCAGCACCAGTTGGGAATCCATCATTAAATCCTTGCTGCAAGTTCGTTTCTTTTGAACTAACAATACCATCTAAATAACCTCTTTTATTGTGCTGTTCTCTTAACTTTTTTAAATCTTGTGTGAGATGTACATTATTATCTGTGAGTACCTCAGATTCTGAATCAGAACCCCAGACATCATCTAATAAATCATTTGTATCTGACATTTTGTCTTTAGTTTTTTTATTGTTACCTTTTTGCAATACGTTGAATACAGATGTACCATATTACAAAACTCATCGGTCATTTGTAATAATAGTTTCTTTATTTTCCAGTTCCGCTATTAAGACTGAAGAAACATAGAAAGAGCAAGAGCAAATAAAACAATTGTAATATACATAACAGATGAATTGTATATACATTGCTATAAAATATGTAAAGAGAAACAAAAAACACATAAATACTAGGCTAAATAAGATATTATAGATATATTTTATCCGATGAATTTACAGAAACGGATATCCTTTACTTTTGTTGCATACCGTTTGAAGGGAAATTCTGATTTGGAGGAAGTTGTTGTGGGAAGAAGCCTTGTTGTGGATTTACGCTGTTATTCTTTCTACCATTGCCTTGTTGTTGTTGTTGTTGTTGTGGCTGTTGATGTACTGGAGGCATCATCATGTAGTTTGGTGGGAATTGCATGTTTGGTGGCATACCTTGTATTGGCATGAAACCTGGTGGTGGTGGCATCATTGGCATGTACTGTTGTTGAGGAAGAACACCTTTTCCTTTGCTATTCTTGTCCCCATTTCCACTATTACCTTTTATATTTCTTGCATTAGGATCATTCTTAGGAAACATTGGACCATTTGGTCCCATAGGGAAACCTGGCATTCCTGGATGTGGAGGTACGGGGAAATTTCCCTGCATCATCTGTGGTGGGATTCTCATATTTTGAGGCATATTAGTTTTGTTACCCTTGTTTTTATTCTTTCCATCATTATTGAAAGTTCGCATATCTAAAGGTGGACCTTGCATTGGAACTCCCATTGGATGACCCATCATACCTGGTGGTGGCATCCCCATTTGAGATGGCAATGCATTATTCTGAGGATTCATATTTTTTTGATGATTATCCTCACCATCTGAAGCTTTATTTTTATTTAGCAAATTTTGGAAAAATGCATTATTAGATGGCATTTGCATTGGTTGATTTGACTGCATTTGCATAGGCATTTGCATAGGCATTTGTTGTGGTTGTGGTAATTGTTGTTGTGGTTGTGGTCGTGGTTGTGGTGGTACACCATTGACATTAACACTAACATTAACTGGTTGCGCTTTTGGAGTATTTGCATTGGAATTTGGACCGGATGATGCATTAAAAAAACCCATCAATCTAGAGCCCCCTGTTTGTCCTGCTTGTTGTTGTTGCTGTTGAGTTTGATTTTTATTATTTTTGTCACTATGCTTAACTTGAATAACATCATTAACATTTTGAGTAACTGTTTCTTCAGGTTTTTTTGAAGAGGATGGAGGTGATGCATTTGAGAAAAAGGATGAAAACCTTGAAGATGAACCTCTTGATATTTCTGTTCCTAAGTTTTTATCATTATTAGAATCTTTGATCTCGTGCGTTTCATTTGTTTGTGCAACAAATTCATTTTCTTTATTGATACTGGTTGAAGTCAATATATTTGGGTTTATTACTGAGTCATTATCCTTTTTAGGTAAATTTAGGAAATCTGATATTAAACTTGATTGGGTATTTAATGGTTTAACTGTTTTTGTAGTAGTAATTTCATTCTTATTTACGTTATATGATGATGATGATGAATCGTTACTTTGATTATTTGTTGTACCATATTTCTTTTGACGTTCCATTTCTTTCATTTGAAATTTCCATGTCTCAAAATCGGCAATTGCGTTACCAGATGATTCAAAATTTGCATCAAACTCTAATTCATCATTTGTTAAACCCATTGCTTTATTTGCTTTATTTCTATTGTTATTATTATGATAGACATTTTTCGAACCATTACGTTTATTGTTTCTTCTTTCAAAAGCGGAATTATTCGTATCATTTGAATAAGTTCTTGATTTGTTGTTATTATTATTATTATTATTATTACTATTATTATTATTGCTGTTTGAATTATTTGAATTATTATTTTTATAATTAGCTTTATGGTTAGAATTTTCTGGATATCTCTGATAAAATCTCCAAAATTTTTTCTTTGGCAAAGTATTTGCCTTTGTTTCAATAATCTCTTTTGCAATCGTAGTCTTTAAAGTTAATAATTCATTAATGCTATATACATAAATTTTTGAACCGTTTGTTGTATCAGGTTTATAATCTGTAATGGATGCAATGGATTCCAGTTGAATTTCAGATTTCCTAATTTCATTAACAGACGAGGACGCATCATTCTTATCTCTCAAAAACTTGATAAACTGTTTCAAATCTGTGTTATCAGTGGAAGAATTGTTTTCTGCCATAAATGTATTGGATGCTTGTTCTAATTCAGACAACGACGATGCCAACACTTTTGACGGATCATTAGACTCCATTGTAACTCAACTAACTATATTCGATATTCTTTTATGTCCTCTTTGAACCACCTACCCCTTTCCTTGAATGTGTCCACATCCACCATTTTCTATTAACACTTCCAATAAAAAAAGCTGCAAATTTTTTTTTTTTGAGAAACTCAGTTGATCGACCAGTGGGGTAATAGTATCACATGCCGGATATATATAGATATATAAATAATATTATAAGAACGTTAATATTATGTTGACTACAAGGTTGGATGGTGGATGATAGTATAGTGTTGTGGTTAACAAGGGTGTGGTATTGGTTCACATCTGGTAATATGGATCTTGTATGTTATATTGTTTTAAGGCGGTTACCCTCTCTCGCTGAGTGGTGGATTCGTCTGGATGACACTTTCTTATCTAATATAAACTTTAGAAACATGTAGATGTTGTGTTCCAAGTATATAGTAAATGGGGTTAGTTCTTTCAGGGGATTTGTGTGTATAGGAGGTAGCTATTAATATATATGTCGTCTAATTATAACAGAACATTGGTTGTTCCACTGATTTCCACGGGTAATGTACCTCAATTATGTACAGATCTAATATTACACTCATTGTCAGATGAGTTCAAGTTTGTAAAATCGGTAGATTCAACTTATGTTCATCCATTTATTGGAGCTTTGGATTACTCCATGGATGATGGGAGACCAGTGCTTTATGAAGCAGATCCAACCAAGAAATTCTCAACCGCAATTGAACTTTTCTTTAATGAATCCAAGAATTTATTTTTTATTCAACAAAGAACACCAATAATTCAAGGTTATTTAAATAATTTTATTAAGGAAACGTTGATCCCATTGATTGATGAATTGAAAGTAACACATGTCACAGTTTTGGATTCATTTGGTGCTTTAGATGAATCGATCATTAGTCACAAATTTAATAGTAATTCAAAAAAGGATGGTGTTGAAATTGATCCTTTTTATTCAATGGGTCTTTGTAAATTGGAAAGTGTTGGTATATTAACTAATGAATTTGATTCGATATTGAATTTGAAAATAGATCCAAATACATCATTACATTATACAAATTCATTAATTAAATTTTCTGCAAAAAGTTTATTGCAAGAGATTTCAACAGATCAACCAATTTTTAAAATTATTTATCATTTTATTAATTCCAAACTGGATAATTTGATTGAAGTTAAATATTGTTCATTTTTCGTTCATGAAGGTGATAATTCATTCGATGCAAAATTATTTGCTACACATTTTAAAGATTTTATCAATAATAAAAATAAGGATAACTTGAGTCAAAATGATGAAATAAAGAATTTCAAGAGCCCCGTGTCATGGAAAGGTGTATATGGTTTTAGTGAAGTTCCGTCCACTATAGAGGAAGGTATATATATTTAAATATTGTTTATATTAATGGAGTATAACAGAGTATCTCTACAATATAATAAAAGAAAATATTTAGTTTTGCCCAAGCCTGCTATCGACTTAGCGAAGAGAAAGGATATAAAAAAATTGAATTTTCATGCCTGCTTGGCCAAGTGGTAAGGCATCGCACTCGTAATGCGGGGATCGTGGGTTCAATTCCCACAGGAGGCAAATAACTTTTAAAATTCTACCTAATTTTTCATATCCATATAGAATATAATATACATATATTGTATGATTTATGTTATTTTTAAAGTATATATGTATAAAATGTTTTTCCTACTTATTCTTTTTTCATATCTCTGTTTGCATAAATTTTTACTGTGAATGGTTCTTCAAATTTTAATGCAATTGTATACATAATTTGCACAGCAATTGCTACAATTAAACCAGCTGGTTTGGCCAAAATCAATGCTGTACCTAAGAATGATAAAGTTGAACCTTGATACATTGGATTATTTGAAACATTGAATGGGAAAGAAGTAACTCTTTCATTCATTAAGATTCCAAAATAATCCCCTAAATAAGTGCCTGTAATACCCAATTGATACATTGAAGTTAATACATACAATTGACCTACAGCAATACAACCGTAACCTAAATAAGTAAAATAAGCATTTTGTAAGAATGGTGATGATTCTTGTAAACGTAATGCAGATTCAAATATATAATCACGTCCGATACCCAAGGAGAAGATAATGACAGCCAATATATAACAACCTTTTCTAGCGGAACCTGCTATCTTGGTTAGAAAATGTGTATTATACTCCAAACGTGCCACAATATTCCAGAATATTGGATTGAATGCAACCCAAATTAACGCACATCTAAAATGCGGTTCCTCAAAATCAACAGATTGCACCAAATTACCGTAAACGGTCTTACCTTGCTCCATCATATACTCCATTGCTTGCAGAACTAACAGCAAACTAACAGAACTATCAGTCAAATCAACCAACTCACCTTCCCTTTATATACCACACAGAATCATCAGAATCACATGGCAACAAACTTTCATATGGCGCCTCGTGTATTCGCCGTGTGATCGCTGTGTACGGCACAAAATAAATGATGGATCTTCATATAAGGGGTGTGTGTATATTGTATATTGTAGATTGTAGATTGTTGTTCAATGGATGAGCAATTCAGTTTTGACACAAAAGGGTTATTACAACGAGAGAAAAAGATGGAACATCCAGCAATCAGTTTGTGTGTGTTGTCCACCGCGGGTGGACTTATGGGATTCTACCGTAAGAAGTCGATTGTGTCGCTGGTCGCCGGTGTCACTGTCGGGGGTCTGTATGGTATATCAGCTTACTTGCTGCATTTGAACAGGGATGGTGGTCTCGAGATAGCATTGGGTACATCTGTTTTGTTGCTCGGTGCAGGGATCGGTAGAGGTATCCCTGTACGTTTCAGGAGTATAGTGCCTTCCACTTTGACGTTATTAGGTGGTATAGGTACCTTCTATTATTACAATAAATATAAAGAGTTCTATCCATGAATCATTTATTTTTAAGTACTACTTTTTAAATATTCTTGTGTATAGTTTTAGTTTTAGTTTGTTAAAAAATAGTTTTTATATCACTTACAGGTTCCACTAGTATCGGGAAAGGATCCTTCTTACTCACTACCATGCATCCGTTACCATGCGAAAGGTAGCCTTTGATATACCCCTTGCTTATCAGATTGGCTAATTCGCATTCCAATTCACTTGTATCTATCCTTTTGTTGTTTATTCCAAGTAATATAATATCGAACGGTATGATGCTTTTCTCATCGTTCAATTTATAACATGTTTTAACTAATTTTAATAAAATAAATTCTCGAATTAATTGCATTGCAACGTATACACCATTCACCAAAAAGAAAATTTCATTAGTTTCTTCTTTAATTATTTCATCATATTTTTTAATATTACCATTTTGGAAACATTCCATCATATCACAATATATTGTGCGAATCTTAACCGCACTATTATTATGATTATTATTATTATTATTATTATCGGCATGATTACAATTTAATAAACTATTAATCTTTTCCCTTTTTGGGAATATCCTTCGCGATAATAATCCAAATGGTATTAATAATATTAAAATCTTAGTTATTTGTATCGAATATTCTTGTTTGCATTCTAATAACGCTTTATACAAATAATCAAATCCCAAAATAAAATCATTTTCAAAACAACCATAATATTCACCCATATAATAATTATATGTCACTACTTGTGCTTTGTAATCATTACTTAAACTTTCTTCACATTTCGGTAAAGGGTCAAATTGATCATCTTGGCGTGATTTAATAACTTTAATCAAATTCTTCATCATATCCCTATTGTTTAATTTATGATAGATTTTAAATTCTAAATTAGCAAACATATATACACCAGTTTTCCTATTTTCAGATATTACAGGATTTCTATCATTGAGACAAAGTGTAAATGATCTATGAACACTTCTACCACATTTTTCAATATATTCTTTTTCAAGTTTCAAAACATTTACAATATAAAATGTAACTTTAACCAATTCATTAGCTAAAATATACAATGGATATAATATCCATTTGGTTTCTCGTTCAGCAATCCTATTCATTATAAGCAACTCTCTATCAATCAATTCAAATAACAATTTGTAATGATTCACTCGCATATTACGTTTCTTATTTTTTTTATTCTTAAATTCCTTAACTTTATCCCAAATTTCATTACTCAATTGATACACCTCTGCAACTTTCAAATTATCATTACCATTGTTCAACATATACAAACAATCACCACGACTTTTGGTGCGATACTGGAAATACTTAATCAAATACTCATCACAATATTTAGATTCGAAATAATCACCAAATTCAACCACTGATCCAACCATGTTTTGCATAATTCTCTTTTTTCTATGTTTTCTTGTCTCTATATTTAAAGATTTTTTATTATTTTCTTACTTTTTTATTTAATTTTGCAGGACATCGCACATCAAGAAATATAAACAAAAAGTTCTTAAAGATTAAAGTAAAAAGATTTATTCAAATCAGTGAAAAAAAAAAAATAGTATACCTAAACTAAATTGCAGGATGTCTAATCAACAAAGAAAGGTAAGCACACCATTGGAATTACACCAATTGAATTTGGTTAACAAACAAACAAATCACATACCGGTTTTACCACCTAGAAATGAAAAGAACACTGATAGTTCAAGTCCCGGAGGCAGCCCTCACTTGATTCCACCAGTTACTCCAAAGAAAAAAAACCTTGCTCCTATTACACCAGTGAAGAGATCGATCCAAGAGGATCCAAAGGGTGATCCAGATGATATCATCTATAGATTGGCCTATAAGAAAAGAGAGATTATCGAACTTGAAAATACGTTGAAATTTTTAAAGATTGAATTGCACGATCTAGAAATCGAATTTAAGGAATCACAACCAGAAATTATGCAAACTCAGATGGGGTCAAGACAATTCCAACAAACTTTTGATGATTTAAAATCACGTTTCAACAACACAATTCATTCATTAACAACACAAAATGGTAACCTTGATATAAAAGCAACTAACAACAACAATGGTAATGGTAATGGTGCTGGTGGAAGATTTTTTAAAGGAATAATTGATAAATTCAATGAATTTAATATCAATGAAGATGAATTCGATGATAAAACGCGAAGAGTTGATGTTGACAAACAGTTTTATTTGAAAGACGGTTATGAAGTTGATCTTGAGGAAATCGAAAATGATGCAAAAGATGAAGAAATGTTCCTTAATAAAATAGATCATGAAACAATTAACAATTTCAAAAGATAGTATATACGATTTATGAATATTCGACACATACAGATTTGTAGCATTTGGTAGTAATTAATTTTTAACAATGAAGGAGTAACATATCTAAGAAGATACTCTATATAGAGAGAGCCATAAACCTTTCTGATACGTGCTAGGATTTCTCTGAAATCCAACCTCTTTCAAATATGGAAATGTTTATTAGCTATCTTTGAAATTTCTATAATAATTTTACAGTGAATATGATGAAACCATGACAAATTATAAATCTTCGAAGAACAAGACTATAAGAATGCAGCATGAATATTAAACAAAGAATGTAAATATTGAATCTAATACAAGATTGATAAATAAGTTAATAAATTAATCGAATATGTATGCGTTTGTACAAAGGTTAATTAAAATGTTCCAAATAAGTTTTACAGACTAGTCGAGTAATTGATAATAGAGTGGAAAATATGTAAAATTTCTCTGTTTCGATCGTTCTGCGTTTCAGAATTATCTGTTGGATATATAGCCATTTCATGATATATTCCTCTCGCCCTCTCAAGTGAATTTGTTATAAATTCAATACAACGAGATATTTCTTGAGAATTAGAGGAATGCTTCAATAAAACTTTACCATTACTAAAGATTTTTCTTATCCGCTGACACTTTTTATCATTCACCTCGTCTTGTCTAACCATCATTTCATAAATATCTCTGGTTCTCAATGAAATTATTAATGATCTTACCAAGGTTGTATTTGAATCTAGATGTAAATCCTTCTTCATGGTTGATAGTATAAGACTATCTGATTCGCTAGTATAAGGAATAGCTTGAATTTGGTAATATCTGTTCAAGTCCGGGAGATACGATGAATACCGAGGCAATAATTCGTTGAATTTTAGATTACTCAAGGATTCATCAGACAAACCCATATCAATATTCATCACTGGGGCTGAATTTGTCTTAGTGTGGCTTAAATTGACATCAAAATCATTGATATTATTATTTGACAATAGACTGTCCAAATTTGGTTCACATATTAAATCAAATGCGTGGTTCAATATGCTGCTTTCATCAACCCTTTGACAATCCCTTTGAACGTTGAGATCACTTAAAGGAGAAGCGAAACAAAGATTATCATTGAAGAATCCAGTATGATCCGTATCCGAGGTTAGAGTGGCATTTGTTGGTGCACGATATAAATCAAGACTATGTAAAGATCCAGGTGTTTCAAACCAAGGCGAATTTTCATATTCAATAATGGAAGGTGATGGTTGAGGGGTATAATAAGAGTTTTGCCCATTTCTTTCAAAACTGGATTGATGGAGGGATGTACTACTTGAAGTCTTCTGAAAGACTGATGTGCTGCCATTTAAACCATTCCCAGAAGCTCGAACCCACGAAGAATCCGACCCATTCACCGATGGACTCCGTGACATCCATTTAGCAATTGATGGATGGTGACTAAGCCACGAACCATAGGAACTTTGTTGACTTGTTAAAGAGGAAGATAAATAACGTAGGGAATTACCACTTTTGAAGGATGATGCTTGAATTACTTCTGCTAGTGGTGACTCCCTTGGCGAAATATATGTTGATGTAAAGGTAGTTGTAGCTCTTTTTGGTATTTCCCAGCCTTTTCTCGTTGAAATATATCTTGAAGAATTAGAATTCGAAGAATGAATAGATGAAAATGATGAAACAGATGACGGAGATGATTCAACAGAGCTCTTGATCATTGATACTTTTGGTTTTGATGGAACACATATCTGATGATCTATATTATGCGGAGATATCGTAGCTTTATCAATTTTCTCAAGTGACCCTGAAAGTTTCTTATTTAAAAGTCCACAAATTAGGAAAATTAATTTATTTGCGACTGTAGCATTTCCTGATAGAACAAATATTTTGGCATTTTCACTAGAATCAGTTGTCCCAGAGTGTAAGATCATATTTTTATAATTTATTATCACAGTTGCGAGGGCAGTTTGTAGTAAATTCAGTTTGGATCCATCCTTTAGTTCCATCCATTTGAAACATGATTTAAACCAGGTTTCTACAAACCTGATATCCTGTGGAGGAAATAAAAACACTCTTGGGATCTCAATACTTGATTTAAAACTGGGAAGCAAATAATTTTTCAAGATCGAAATAATTCTTTCAGTTTCTGCGGGGTAAGCATGAGTTAAAAGGTTGGAAAGGTTGCTACTATTACTATAAAATTTAATATGATTCATCTTCTTTTGATTTGTACAAAAACCGTTGATAAAATGACTATCTAATATATCATGTGCCTTTTTCAATTTATTAGGATTCCTCTTGTAGTCATCTATTATATGGGTAAATATTTTTTGAGATACATCCAGCCAATTCTTAATAAATGTCCAATCTTCTGTAATTACAGGTAATAAAAAATTGGGTAAACACAAATTTAGGGCATATCTGTTATAAGGTGTGTTTAAGTAAAAAATCCTTGTTAAAATAATATAATCTGAATTCGGGATAGCCCTAAATTTTTCATTTTCACTATATTTTGTGGCATTCATTGCCCTCAACATAGAACAAAACATATATTGTCTTAATTCATTAGGCCTAATTTTACCAATTTCAGATCCTTTTGGATAACTTCTGTCTAATAATACTTTGAAATTATTTCTACACGCGATTTGATCAGACTCTTCAGCAATAAGGACCCTGAAAGAATAAGTAGAATAGATAGAATGATTTGTAATTTTATTATTAATATTAATATCATTTGAAAATGGCATCGTTTTACATCCAAATAACTGTGTTTTTGCGTCGTCTGAAAGTTGATCCAATATGCGAGTATAGTTTTTAATAACTACATGAGATATCGGATCCGTCTCTTCTAATAAAGTGTCTTTTGTTAGTATTGCTCTATTTGTATAGTTCTGTTTGGCAGTATTACTATTTATTGTTCCGGTCATAAAACTAGATCTCTTATTATCATTATGACCTGTACTTTCATTACCATTTTCTTTAAGTAGATTTTCTAGAAATATCTTTGCAGATCCACGTGTATTTGGATTTGTAGTAGAAACTCCTGAAGATGTTTCTATAAATGAAATTTTATTGCTATTTTTATTGTTCTTTATCATCGAATCTGATTTATTAACATCACTTGCGTCATAGCTATATTTCAGGCCATCATCCGAAACGATATCACTTGGGATATCTGTCTCATTATTATCTAATATATTAGTAGAGTCAATATCTGCCTCATAATTGCTTGGTTGAACAGGCGTTGCATTTATTGTTACATTTGTTGTAGTTTCAGGTGCCGGGGAATTGCCACCAGATGCAGTTGAACTACTCTTAAGTAGATTACCTAACATCGAACCCGATATATAATCCCATGAAAGGTGTTCTTTATCAGCTATTCGGAGCTTAAAATAATTTAAAAGTTATATATTGTCTGTGTTATAATTAACTTCTGTCAAAACTGTGGTTATTCAAATGTCTATTCACTCGAAAAAGCGTCAAAAGTTACACAAGATTAGTACAGGCAGGCAATATATAATCAAATCTTTAATATATATGAACTATAATCCAAAGTACGTTAGACTTTCTATAGTGTAGAACTTTAATAATATTGTCACTTCAATTGTATTTTGTGTGTTTTATTACAAATCTTAGATTTACTAAGTGGTCGGAAAAATTATAGCTCATCCGTGAAGCACATTTATTAGCACATATTAGCTCATAACGGAAGGAAAGACAGATTAAAGGTTGGAAGAGCAGTGAGAAATGATATGTGATATACCTAGATGGTTATTGTACTCTATCATCAGTTCGTTGCTATGTATTTTAGGTGCATTCTGCGTGCCTATTATAGCGATGTTATCGAAACCAGATGCAAATTCTAATCACAATTCTAAGTTAGTCAATTATGGTTTATCATTAAGTGCTGGTTCAATGGTTACTACTTCCCTATACAAGATGCTACCTGTTATTGACAAATCAAATAGATATACAGTATTTTTCGGGGTTGTATTCGGTATATCTTTTAGTTTATTCCTGAATTATGTGGTCCATGCTTTCGCAAGTCAGTCACTGATCCATTGTGCTCATAATGAACATGATGATGAACACCTTAATAACCATCACCATGAACATTCAGAAGATATAATTATACACAATACCTCTTACGGAGCAACGCAATCACATGAAGCATCAAATCCCTTAGGACAATCTGAAAGGCTTACAAAATGTGATTCGTCATCAAGAAAAATTTCTCTTAACCCAAGAAAAAGTTTTATAGATACGTTAACTTCATCAAATTTAGATAAGGGTGATTGTTACGGTATCAGTACTTGCCCACCTTTGCTAAAATCCGATACAAATCCATGTATTGCATCATCTTTATTAAGTGGAACTAGAAAAAGTAGAGGCAATGGAGAACATAATATAGTCAATAATGAAAATAATGATGAGACAATACGCGATACAGATAACTACGATCAACATCATAATGAAAACAATGTTCATAATCATTCAAATCAATGTGGCGTATCTTGTATGGAAAATACAATTGGTTACGATCTGGAAAACTTATCAGTATACCGTAAGAACTATTTTTCTGGGAACAATAAAATAACCGTACCAGATTCTTCCTCATCGTCTACACGATCGTCTGCAAATTCTTTAAGTTCTGAACATAATGTACCAGTGGAAACCATCGAACGAATGGATCATATACCAATAGCTCATAGTTTACACGACAATGCAGATTCAATCCCGTTTCATCATCATCATATTGAAACCCCTTTCTCTAAGTTACTTTCTATCGGTATGCAAACTTGCCTAGTTTTAACTCTGCATAAGTTTCCTGAAGGTTTCATCATTTTCTACACAAATAAGACCAAGGATGATTCAATGGGAATCGGATTTTCCATCTTTATAAGTCTTGCAATCCATAATTTTGTCGAGGGTTTCGCAATGACATTACCGTTTTATTCCATCTTTGAAAATAAGTGGTTGTCAATCCTAATTACAACTGTACTTGGTGGTGGATCTCAACCATTAGGCGCTCTAATT
The DNA here is from genome assembly GCA_003708465.2 of Kazachstania kunashirensis. Lineage (NCBI taxonomy): Eukaryota > Fungi > Ascomycota > Saccharomycetes > Saccharomycetales > Saccharomycetaceae > Kazachstania > Kazachstania kunashirensis. Next base: position 245,424 of record PPOH02000255.1, read on the forward strand.
GGTTATCTCATATTCAATAACAAGCATTTAAATAATCCAAACAAAGATGATAGTCAACCTAATATGGATCTACTATTGAGTATCACATCAGGATTTTTACTTGTAATTGCATTACAAATGTTCCAAACAGGTATTGGTTTCAGTGATGTTCACCATCATCATGAAGATGATGATTCGTCCGAAGTTCAACATGCACATAGTTTGGGTACAGTATGTCTAAGATGGTGTTGTTGTGGTGTCCTACTTATCCTAGGAAGTTCCATGTTCACTTGAGAACATTTAATGAGGTTCATGATCATTTACAATTTTTATACAGGAACTATATGTATCACTTATTTTCTCTTAACTTCATAATTTATATACATCAAATTTTTTATTTTTATAAGAGTTTAGTACATATATTTCTTTACTTAACTATTTACTGATTATATTTTCATGTGTTTCAACAAACGGATTATCTTCATTATCTTTTATATCAATTGTATTATTATTATCCTCATTTTCATTTTCATTTTCATTTTCAATATCCATTTTATTGGGTTGGCTCAGTGGTATATCATCAGTGGTCAATGAATATTCTGCACTCTCGTCAACTTCCATCCCATCTGCGAGGGGTAATTTGAAGTTATACTTACCCCATTTGAAATACAACACGGTAATACCAATCAAACATAGAACATACACAATAATAGCATAATTCATAGATCGTATTGTCACAGGAACACTAACAGGCATACAAACAGAAAACATTGATAAAAGCAGCCATAAAATTGATATTATATTAATACCCCACCCTAGCTTATATCTGATTTTGACAGGTGCATTTTTCAATACTCTTCTTCCTGTAAAGAGAACTAAAACCAATGGAATACATGTACCAGTACATAGACATAGAACAGCTGCTCCAATAAATGCGTTAAATGCAGCTGTCGAAAATAATGCTAATAAACCTAAGAAATATGATATAGCCATACTTAATAGCACTGAATTAACAGGAACCTTAGACTGTGATTCTGGTTTGACGAAAGTCCATAAATCATAACGTGGAATCGCACGATCACGGCTGAAACTATACACTGCACGAGATGAAGTTGTTATAGAACCTATACCGGAGAAGAATAAATTACCTAGAATTAGTAAAACTAGGAAGAATGACACAAACATTGAGTTTGTAGATTTCACAAATATGTTGACAATTGGTAATATATTATAGTCATTTTCTGGTAATAATATATCAACATCAGGTAGAATAATCATAATTGGAATTAGAAAAATTATACCAGAAAAAGCAGAGATCAAAACAGAATTTGACATTGCTCTTGGAATATCCTTTTCTGGTTGCTTAACTTCATCAGCTAATGCAGGTAGCATACTGAAACCTTGTAAAGTGAAGTTTGATTGTTGGAAACCTATAATAAATGATATAAATGCAGATTTATAGTGTGATAAAGAATTATCGAAATGGAAAAGAGCGAATTTTAATGATCTATAAGTGCCTTTATGGAAAATTAGTAATAAAATATCGATGAAAATAATTGCATATATAATCCATAGAACACAGACTTTATTAATTATTTCAATAAATCTAGCAAACTTTAAATTAATAACACCGACTATAGTAACCACCAAATAAAAGACAATCACCGTATACCAAATTAAATGCGTTTCTGATATTAGATCTTTATTAGTCATTAATATTAGAGATATGGTTAATTGTGCACCTGCAAAAGTAATACTAGTACTCATTGTCCAATTACCAATCAACATAAGCCAACCAGTATACCACGACGATGCCAATTTAAGTGAGTCAGGTGCTAACATAGCACTACCGACATGAATTTCCATAGGAAATTTGGAGACAATCTCACCCAGAGATAATGAACAAAACCATATACAAATGCCACTTATTAAAAATCCCATTATGATTGTTAAAGGTCCACCATTTTTCAAACCAATTGCCATACTGGTACACATTCCTAATACGGGACTCATTAAACCGAATCCCAAACCTATAACGGAACTTCTTGACAGAAGAGATTTATCCAATTGTTGCTCATATTTGAAGTGTTCTACCTCTTGATTTTCACCATCATGACTATCTTCATGTATTATTGTATGCAAGTTTTCAAAGATCTCATCTGGATTAAACGCATGCCTCGTTATATTCAAACTGTTCCTTACGTTATTAGGGACTACAGTATAATCATGCATTAAATATTAGTATCAATGTATTAGCAATATCAAATTATGATCAGATCCTTAACAATTACCTTGTACAATATGCACCTCAGTCGCTAAGCAAATATCGCTATTACTTCTATATCTTTATATCAATCAATCATTTTCAATTTTTGCAGTATGGACATCTTAAGCCTCTTATAAATATATCCAATAAGGAAAGTATTTCCTTATTGGGTAGCATATCACGTGTAAATAATGAATTATTATTAATAAATACAACATATCACATACTATTGGTAAACTAATTTCCAAATACTGAATGTTATAGAGTAATTGATCAGGATTTGTATAATTCAGAGATTGTTTATAGTCTTTTCTCTGCAGTTTACTAATTTGTTACAGTGAGAGTAGTTTTCTTCATAATGAAAAATATACAATCCAGTTTGAAAAATATTGTTTGAAGAAAGACAAAACAGTATAAATTCAGGTTTATTTAGTGGCTGTACACAAAGGAATCTATTCTGGAACGATAGACACCTGCACAGGAGATATTATTAAGGGATGGATGAAGAAGAGTTGTTTGATGAGTTTGGAAATCCTATAGGTGACCCTGCAATCGGTTCTGATATGGAAGATGACTTTGGCTCATCTCCTTCAACTAGCGATAATGAAGATAATAATATTACATCTGATGATAGAGAATCAATACAAAATGTCGAATCTGTGAAAGATTTGATGTTGGGGAATGATACTTATGGAGAAGCTGTCGAAGTATTAGTGGAAACAGAAAATACGCAATTATTTAATGAGCCATTGGTAAAACCAAATGAACCAAAGTCTAAAGGTAGTGAATATTCTTTGTTTTCACAATTAAAGAAGAATATGCCTCAAACAAAATATGACAGACAATATATGTTAGATTTATTATCTCTTCCTGAAAGGATAAGAAATGTTGCAGTTATTGGACCATTGCATTCAGGTAAGACATCACTAGTTGATTTGATGATTATAGAATCTCATAAAAAACTATCTCACATCACTAAAAATGTCGAACAGGGTTGGAAATCATTACGATACATGGATAATCTAAGACAAGAAGTGGAAAGAGGTATAAGTATAAAACTGAATGGTTTTACATTCATGTCAACAGATTTAAATGATAAATCAATGGTTTATAATATGTTGGATTCTCCTGGTCATGTAAATTTTATGGATGAAACAGCAGTTGCTTTAGAGGCAGCTGACATTGCAGTTATTTGTATCGATATTGTTGAAGGAGTTACATCAATTGTAGAAAAATTAATTAAATTATGCGAGAAGAAGAACTTGAAGATGGTGTTTGTACTTAACAAGATCGATAGACTAATACTGGAAATGAAGCTTCCGCCTTTGGATACATATTTAAAATTAAAACATACAATAACAAGAATAAATTCATTTACTAAAGAAGTATATTCTCCTGAATTAGACAATATTGTATTTGCTTCCACCAAGCTCGGTTTCACATTTACAACTAGGGAATTTGTTAAATATTATTATTCCAACAGTATTTCAGATGATAAAATAGAACAATTCATTAATAAATTATATGGTAATTATACATATAGCAAAGGGAGATTTCAAATAATCCAAGATCCACTTGTTCAAAAACCAACTTTTCATGATTTTATTTTATTACCTTTATACAAGATAATAGGTTATTCATTATCATTAGATGAGAAAAAATTAAAGAAATTTACGACAACCTTAAAGCAACATTTCAACATCGTAATACCAGAATCGGAAAGGCTTTTGAGAATGGATCCTTTACCTTTATTAAGATATATCTGTCAATTGATCTTTAAAAACAAACAAACTGGTTTGTATCACTCAATAAACACAGTTGATATCAACATATCCGTCCAAAAATCGTCAAATTCACAAACAGTCGTTGCAAGGGCACTAAAAACACTAGATTATGGTGGCCAAGAATTCTCCCTAGTGCGGATTTATTCTGGTACTTTACAAGTTGGTCGAGAGGTAAATATTATTGATTCAAATAAAGAAATTGATGGTGCCATGGAAGATAACGATGACGAAGATGATGACGACTTCGAAAAAATTGTTATCACTGAATTGGCGTTACTGGGTGGTAGATATTATTACAATGTAAATAGTGCTGGTCCCGGTCAAATAGTACTGGCGAAGAACATATCTCATCTATTTGAAAAATCTTGTACTATATTTTCGGGTTTTGATAGAAAGGGTCTACCTAAATTCGGTTCTATTGACTATATTAACTCAGTCTGTTTTAAGGTTATTATTGAACCATTAGTTCCTAAAGAACTTCCTAAATTGATGGATGCTTTAATCAAAGTCTCAAAATACTATCCTGGTTTAGTTACAAAAGTTGAAGAATCAGGTGAGCATGTAATAATCGGTTCTGGTGAGCTTTATCTAGACTGTCTGTTATATGATTTAAGGAAATTGTATGCTAAGATAGAGATTAAAATATCTGATCCGGTGACAATTTTTACAGAAAGTAGTAGTAAGGAGTCTTTTACATCGATTCCGGTTACCTCATCGAAAGGAGATATCTCATTAAGTATAAGTGCTAAACCATTAGATGCCAAACTTTTGAGAGATTTAAGTCAAAATAAGAAGAATGAATTAGATATTGAAAACGAAATTGCATCTGGTAATACAAGAAAGCTTTCTAAAATGTTAAGAACAGAGTACGGTTGGGATTCTCTCACGGCTAGGAATATATGGACCTTCCACCATAGCAATATATTTGTGGATGACACACTACCTGATGAAACAGATAAGAATATATTGAAACACTATAAACAACAGATCAAACAAGGGTTCTACTGGGCTGTCAGAGAGGGTCCCCTCTGTGAAGAATACATTTACGGTATTCAATTTAATTTATTGAAATTCGAAATAAATGAAACCAATGGAAACAAACATATCGGTAGTCAATTGATCCCAATGATAAGAAAAGCTTGTTACATCGGTATGATGACAGCTGGACCAATATTAATGGAACCAATTTACGAAGTTGATGTGATTGTAAAAACAGCATTGATACCTATCGTTGAAGAATTATTCAAAAGAAGAAGAGGTGCAAGAATATATAAGACAGAGAAGATTGGTGGTTCGCTTCTTAGTGAACTCAGAGGTCAAATTCCTGTTATCGAGTCAATTGGTCTTGAAACAGATTTGAGATTAAGTACCAATGGGGGTGCTATGTGTCAATTACAATTCTGGAAAAAGATTTGGAGGAAAGTGCCTGGCGATGTACTGGATGAAGAAGCTATTATTCCTAAATTAAAACCTGCCCCATACGAAAGTCTAAGTCGTGATTTTGTTATGAAGACAAGACGTAGAAAAGGTATTTCCAATGAGGTATTCATGTCAAATGACGGACCTTCCCTTGGTAAATATATCGATCCTGAATTATTTGAACAACTAAAAGCTAATGAATTGATATGATATTCATTATATCTATTAATTAATTTCCAATCTTGCATAGTAATGTAATATTATTTATTTATTTATTATAGAATAAATGTAGAACAAAATCATTTTTACTTCAATTTAGTTTAAATAATTGTCAACAATGTTTATATTTATATATTAAGGCCTAAACCATGCTGTCATACCGCTTAGTACCTCAACTTAATACATGCTCTATTAGTGTCACATTAATATATATCTTTCATGTCATTATGTACGCTTCTTCACAAATTTTTTCTTTTTCCAGATGTCATATGTGCGATGAGATGGGGTGAAAAATAAATTGAAAATTTTCAAGAAAGCTTAGTATAGAAGAATAATGATTAATATTGATTACAATTTGTTCGTTCTATAAAGAAAGATAAACAGAGTATTATATAACGATGGCTAAGGGTTTCAAATTAAAGGAATTATTATCTCATCAAAAGGAACAGAAGAAAATTGATAGAGAAGATGAAATAAAGATTGCTAAGCAACAAGAAAAGGTAAAGAATTCTGAAATCAAGGTTATCTCCTCCAAAGACTTAGAAATCGCTAAGGCAGCTGAGGCAGCCTCTAAATTATCTGAAAAGAAGGTCGATGAAGAATACAAGAGCGAAGCTTTATCGAAGAAAGATAAGAGAAAATTAAAGAAACAAGTTCAGAAGACAGTCGCACTAGAGACTAAGGATGATGAAGAAGATGACTCTGAAGATGAAGAACATTTGGAAGTTGAAAAATTAGCTGAAAGTGAATCTGAATCTGAAATTGAACAAGATGAAGAAGGTGAAGAAAAAAAGGAAGATGAAGATGTTCCATTATCAGATGTTGAATTTGATTCTGATGCTGATGTCGTTCCATATCAAAAGTTAACCATCAATAACACAAAAGCTATCAATCATGCGATAGAAAGAGTACAATTACCATGGGGTAAACATTCATTCCAAGAACATCAAAGTATTACATCAGCAGAAAATACCGATTCTAAGATCAAAGATATCTATGATGATACCGAGAGAGAATTGGCATTTTATAAGCAATCCTTAGAAGCTGTTACAGATGCTCGTGATCAATTAAAGAGATTAAAGGTTCCATTTTTAAGACCATTAGATTATTTTGCTGAAATGGTCAAAAATGATGAACATATGGATAAGATCAAGAGTCAATTAATCAGAGAATCTAGTGAAAAGAAGGCCCGTGAAGATGCCAGAAGACAAAGGGACCTAAAGAAGTACGGTAAACAAGTTCAAGTTGCCACATTACAAAAACGTCAATTAGAGAAAAAAGATACTCTTGATAATATTAAAAATTTAAAGAAAAAGAGAAAACAAAATGAAATCTCTCGTGATGATTTCGATGTTGCCGTTGAAGAAGAAACAGAATCCCGTGCAGAAAAATATGGTAGACCAAACTCCAAGAGATCTGCAAAGAATGCTAAATATGGTTCAGGTGGTTTAAAGAGATTCAAGAGAAAAAATGATGCCGAATCTTCTGCTGATATATCTGGCTTCTCTCAAAGAAAGATGAAGGGTAAGTCCGCAAGACCAGGTAAGAGCAGACGTGCTAAGAGATATTAGCCCTTCACTTTGTGCCTAAATAGTAGTAATAATAGCATATACAATAGTTTATTCAACATATGTAACATAGAGAAATCCCATTTGTATTAAAATTTGACAAGTATAACGGCAGGGTCATCGCTTCACACGAAATGCATTCTGGACCCGATATAACAATAATTTTCTAAACTAGTAATAATGTGTATTCGAAACAGGTAACTTGTTCCTTATTAGGCAATCTCTAGCAAAATGAAGAAAAAAAAAATGAATATTTCGTTTATAGCGGAAAGCATAATATGACGATTAGCGGGCGAGTCGGAATAATGAAGAGTTAGTTGCATACATCGCAAACTGCAGTGAACCAATACATATATAAAAGAAAAAGACGGTTTACTGCAATTTGCAGTTCATCGATTTTTTAAATTGTCTCTTCTTTTTCTTGTTTCTTGTTTCTTTTTTATACTTTTTGGTTCTTATTTATAAACATTTGTCGACACTTAATCCAATACTTATAAAAAAATGTCTGTAAATTCCAGAGAAAAATTCTTAGAAATCTTTCCATCCTTGGTGGATGAATTGAAATCTATCTTAGTCAACTATGGTATGCCAGCTGAAGCTATTAAGTGGTATGAAAACTCTTTACAACACAATACTCCAGGTGGTAAGTTAAATAGGGGTCTATCCGTCGTTGATACTTATGCTATCTTAAAAGGTCATGATTCAATTGATGCATTAGATGCTGAAGAATACAAGAAATTAGCCATTTTGGGTTGGTGTATTGAATTATTGCAAGCCTACTTTTTAGTTGCTGATGATATTATGGATCAAAGTATTACAAGAAGAGGTCAACCATGTTGGTATAAGGTACCAGGTGTTGGTGATATTGCTATCAACGATGCCTTCATGTTAGAAGCTGCTATCTATTCTCTATTAAAGAGTCATTTCAGACAAGATAGTTACTATGTTGACTTAATTGAATTGTTCCATGAAGTTACTTTACAAACTGAATTAGGTCAATTATTAGATTTAATTACCGCACCAGAAGATTCTGTTGATTTAAATAAATTCTCATTAGATAAACATTCATTCATTGTTATCTTCAAAACCGCTTATTATTCCTTCTACTTACCAGTTGCATTAGCCATGTATGTTGCTGGTGTTCATGATGAAAAAGATTTAAAACAAGCTAGAGATATTTTAATTCCACTAGGTGAATATTTCCAAATCCAAGATGACTATTTAGATAACTTTGGTACTCCAGAACAAATTGGTAAGATTGGTACAGATATTCAAGATAACAAGTGTTCTTGGTTAGTTAATAAAGCCTTAGAATTAGTTACTCCAGAACAAAGAAAGGTTCTAGATGAAAATTATGGTAAGAAAAACTCTAAATGCGAAGCTGCTGTCAAACAAATTTACAATGATATCGAATTGGAAAAATACTATCATGAATACGAAGAGAAATTCGCAAAGGAAATCCAAATTAAGATTGATGCCGTTGATGAAAGCCGTGGTTTCAAGAAGGAAGTCCTAACTGCTTTCTTCAAGAAGGTCTACAAGAGAAGTAAATAGATCCCTTTGAATATCAAAATTGTATAACACATTATATTCTCTAGTCTATTCTCATTTTTTTGATAACAATTACGTAAATATAATATACATGATAAAACAATTCACAAAGTGGTTAATTGAATAAAGAATCACGTGCTACAAAGCCCCTGCAAAATCCATAGTATCACATTGAACGAACCCTTACTTCCTATTACCGAACAATGTATTATGCAAACTGTATTATGAAAAAATATGTGTTTACGTACAGCGGCGCTAGTAATTACCCTTTTAGGAAGTTTAGGACCCTTACGCATCTTCCGAAAGTATTTATCACTGCATACGTCATTTATCGGCGATTCGTCTTAGATGAGCCAATACAGATACGAAGTTTATGTCTTTTTTTGTTAAGGTTGGATGAGCATTTGACATATAATGGTGATATCGTTACTAATAAAAAATATAAAGTTACAAAAAAACATTGGTTGTTATTGTTATTATTGTTGTTTGTTCTCAATTTGTTAATTTGTAGTTCTTTTTCTGTCCACTACAAACAACATAAGGTTAGTAGTTGTTTGTATTTCCATTGAACATAAAAAAAAAAGAAAAAGACGATCTACGCTGCATAAATATATATTTTTTACAACATATAAGATATTAGGGAATTCTGCCGATATTTTTTTTTTAAAAAAGAAGTAAAAAAGTACTTGTATTTTTAAAAAGGTGATATTATAAAGGTGTAATTTTATCTAAAGATTTAGTTGAAAAGTATTGAAAAAAGGGTAAGGTTATTATGATTCCCATAGAACGAAATAATGATTCGAATTCTACTTTAGATATATCAGGTTTTAAGGTTCGACACACAAGAAATTCAACTAACAGATCGATATCTGATTCAGATGGCATGAATGCAAAACCATATATTACAAATGGAAGTTTCAAAAAGAACTTATTGAAAAATGAGTCCTTCAATAATAACAGAGCTCCACTTTTGATCGATAGCATTAATTTTAACAATGAGGATGATGACGATAATGATTCTGAAGCAAGAACTGATAGAGAGAGTAGTAATTCAAATAGAAATAATGGTCAATCATTATCACGTTCAAAATTAACCTTAACAGGATCCAAATCAAAGAAGCATAGCTCACGGAATTATATTCTTGGCGATTCAGACGATGAATTCAGTAGCGATTATGGACTCATCTTAGATACAAAGAAAGAATCAGATTTTCATAACAAATTTACCTCAGATATATCATTAGATCATGATAATGATCCTTTAAATAAGCAGGGTGACTCTTTTTTCACAGTTCAAGATGAGTATATTCCTGATTTGGATTATAAAGATATTATACGTAACTGGCAACAAGAAGAATTCGAAGAGCAGAATAAAACATTAGAAGAAAAAGAAGATGATATTTCAAATAGTAAAAATTTCAAAACTTCTTCTTATAGTAATCTTTTCAAAAGATTGCATCAACAAAATAGACAATCGTCTTTGGCATTATCTAAATACCCAACTTGGGAAAGTACAGATGAAGAAACAGAAGAAAGTTCAATAGCAAATGATGATTATGGGTTTGATTCGGCAGATCAGGATGATTTGACAAATACTCAAAATATCCAAAGTCCAAACACGTCTATGACATACAAATCTTCTCACGCTCAAGTAGAACCCATACCACTTCCCAATTTAAGAACTTTAATGACACCTCCATCTGCATTGGAAATGGAGAGGAGAGTATCATATTCAAATATCAATCAAATTAATGACAGCTCTTTGATGAACTATAAGTCCTCAATATCTCCTCTCAAATTAAGAACTTTACCGAGTACTTCTGCATTAACAAATCAACTTTCTTCCCTCAGAAGGAAAACATCATTGCCAGTGCCTCAAAATAAATTGTCTCTAGATGAAGCTTCATTATCGTTGCCATTATCACATTTACCAATAAGTTGCGGGCCCAATGTTCAAATCAAGAAACAAGATATAGAAGAATTAATTCGCTTATTGCCAAACGATTTCTTATCCTTACCATATTCCCAAAGGAAGAAGAAAATTTTAGAGTACATACCTATGGAAAAAATCCATCATTATAAACTAATTATGTCTTTGGTTAAAAAATTCATGTTAAATTCTTCACGAAGTAATATTTCACTATTAAACGATAATGTCACTAATAATAAGTCAGTTAGTAGTAATGATGACCTACATCTTCACTCAGTGACAAATACTAATAGTGTAACTAAGAATACTAATATTCAGAATCCACGCCATACAAGACACAATTCGGTTGCATCCCAATTCTTAAGTTCCTTTTCACCAAGTATAGCATCTTTACCTAATATGTTACAAAATGACCCAAGTCAATGCCAGGCTAAATTTAGTAATAATAATAGCGTCGTTACAACAATTTCAAAGCCGGAAGATAAAGGTATGCAAATATTTGACCATACCTTAGGTAAGATTATTGGATTTGGTGCATGGGGTACAATTCGTGAATGTTATTCCAACAAGACTGGTGAATGTAGAGCTATAAAAATTGTTAGGTTTAAAAATAACAAGAAGGTGAAGAGTCAAGTAGTCCGAGAAGTTACTAACTGGAACAAACTATCCCATTCGTTTATTCTACCGTTGTTTGATTATAAACTCGACGATAATTATGCCATGTATTCTCTTACCAAAATAATAGATCATGGAACTCTATACGATCTTGTTATATCATGGGATGTGATTGCCAATACAAAAATATCACATGAAAGACGTTGTCGTTATACAGTCCAATTAACCTATCAAGTTATCCAGGCACTAAATTACATGCATTCCAAATGTATATTACATGGTGATATAAAATTAGAAAACTGTCTACTAGAAGAATCGGATAATGAAAAGTGCAAATGGAAGGTATATGTATGTGATTTTGGAATGAGCCATAATTTAAAAGAAGAAGATCCTAATACACCAGAATCACCATCCAATATAGGTTCACTACCATATGCATCGCCCGAACTACTAAGTGAAAATAAGATTAGTTATGAATCAGATATTTGGGCATTCGGTGTAATGTTGTATACAATGTTACTAGGTAAACTACCATTTAAACATGGTAGTGAGTCTAAATTAAGAGAACTGATCCAATCGGGTTACTTTGATGTTGAAGCTCTTCAATTTTTAAATGGTGTTAAACAGCATGCTACATTGAAGGATATAATTTGCGGCTGTTTAGAGGTAGACGTTTCTAAAAGATGGAGTATCCAAAAAATTAAACAAGTATTAGAGGAACAATTATAAAATATTGCCAATTTTACTTCATTACTTAATAGATTCAGCCAACTACAAATAACGAGAACACCAATAGTATTTGAAGTGAAACTCTCCATATTTTTTTATATATTCATATTTTTTTATATATTCATAACCTTCAAGCGATCTTTTTGTATTTTAAGTTCCGAATAACAAGTAAAAATTAGAGAAAAACAGAGCTGAAAAGTGAAAATTGCATAGGGAACTCATAACTGTAGTAGATTTTGAAGCTGTGTTTTTATGTTGAAGAGGGTATTCAAATAGCATTTTGGTCACCATTTAAATACAATTAAACAATGATATACTTAAAATCCATGCTTAGAGTGATTGATAACTCCGGTGCCCAAATGGCTGAGTGTATTAAAATTCTAAGGAAAGGTTCACCAAAATCAGCTGGTACAATCGGGGACAGAATAGTTTGTGTTATTCAAAAGTCGAAACCATTAAGTCAAACCATTACTGGTACTGTCAATACCAATAGAGTTAAGAAAGGTGATATCGTCCATGGTATTATTGTACGTACTAAGCAGAAAAACGGTTATCGTTCTGATGGTTCTAATGTAAGTTTCGGTGACAATGCGTGTGTTTTGATTAATAAGAATACTAGTGAACCATTGGGAACTAGAATAATGGTAAATGATGGTGTTGTTAGTAGAGAATTAATGGATAAGGGTTTCAACAAGATTTGTTCCTTGGCAAGCAAAATAGTATAAATCAGAGATTTATACTCCCTAACGCAACGTATAATATTCCAAATTGAATTAACAATGCAGTAAATATTTATAAACTATTTTTTTACAAATAAAATATATATTTGATTCATGTACATAATATATCATGTAAAACAACGAAATATTTGAACAAGTTCAAAAAAGGATTAGGACATTTTGAAGCTCATAATTAAAGATGAAATTACTGATTACTTGGTCTTAAGTCATCCCCCCTTTAAAAGCTGAATAACGGTTGGTTTATATCAATTACCTGGAATAGCAATTCGTCCTACCCATAGTCGGAATCATCTACAAATGTTTAGGACCGTTCTGAAAAAACTTCAGATTATATGAAATATGTTAATTTATATTTATGGATATATTTAATATTTACAGTTATATTGGGATAAAGTTATATAGTCATAAATGGAGGCCAAAACATTACATAAGTATTGGATAACCATGTGTATATGTAGTATTGTCTAGACCTTGATTAAATCCTCCTCAGGTATCACTTTATGTTCAACTTTACTTAGAAATTCATCCATTATACTATCGTACATTTTGTTCTTCATATCAATAGTATCTGAAGTTTTTCCTTCTGTGTCAATAATCTCCATTATGCAAGGGACATTCTCGGTTTTCTTATCATTCTCAATCCTTATAATATCAATCTTGAAGTTTGGGTTATAAAACTGGAGAGTTGGTAAATATTTTCTCCAAAGAACACGGGGTCCCATATGTCCATTGTGATTCTTAACTTGAAATGTCAGTTTAATCCCTTGACATTTAGATAGGTCAATTAGAATCTGGGGTTTCTTAGTGGTATAAGAAATAGCATTTAAGAAGTTCTTTTGTTTCAGAATTTTGGACATTCTTGGTACAACTTATTTATATTTAGTATGATATTCTTAATTAGAATTCCTTCTTTAGCGATTCTTGTCTTGTTTCAATGCTGTTTCCATAGATATTGGACTATTTTGACTATTTTCGTCAATTATTTTTTTTTTGATTTAGAACTTCGCTTGCACGAATAGAGTAATTTATAAATTAAGAACACCTCTAGGTATACTTCATTGGTATGTTGTATAAAAGTCTATAAAAATGGTAATGCTCACAATGATATAATGTTCTATAATAAGTTATGTTCGTGATATATGAAAATGCGTCGATGAATTGTAAAATTAATGGAGTATGTTTGAATTGAATTTAGAATTCCTTGAATAAGAAACCATATGGCTCCTCACCTTGAATACCATAGTCGATCTCTTCTTCAGGATATCCTTCAAATTGAGAGGTATCACCTTGTCCTTGGCGTATTGGAGGTTCGTATGGTATTTCTATGTATCTTGCTAGGACTTTTTCCCAGACAACTTCACTGAACCATGGATGATTCTTGACATCTTGACTACCATCTTGTAAATTACCCAATCTTTGTGTTAGATCTCTATTTATTAACTTTGTTAGGATATCCTTGGCATCATCATGGAAGAAAGTTGGAAATGTCAATGGGGCATTCAAGATCTTTTCATATGTCTTTAATGTGTTAGAATCATAAAATGGGGTGTGCCCTGCTAACATTTCGTAAATTAAGATACCAAAACTCCACCAATCAACAGATTTGTTATATGGTTTAGTACTTACAACCTCTGGAGCAATATAATCAGGTGTACCGCATAGTGTGTAAGTTACATCTGGTACAAATTTGGCAAAACCGAAATCTGTCAATTTAACATGACCATTTTTATCTAGTAAAATATTTTCAGGTTTTAAATCTCTGTAAATTATATTCAAAGAATGCAAATACTCTAAAGCTAAACAAATTTCAGCTGCATAAAATTTGGCGACAGGATTTGGGAATCTCTTAGATTTTCTTAATAAGGTAAATAGTTCACCACCTTCTATATAATCCATTACCATAAAAATCTGTCTTGAATCTTGGAAAGTGCCCCACATTCTGATAATAAATGGATGTGACACGACAGATAACATTCTACGTTCATCATTTGTATGTTCAACTTGTTTTAATTTCACAATAGTTTGTTTTTTAAGAACTTTCAATGCATAAAATCTACCATTATGATTTGAACGGATTAGATGAACACGACCAAAAGAACCAGTACCTAAAGTTCTCAGTATTTGAAAATCCGATAAAGTATACTTTCCAGATGTTTTTTTACCTAATATTAGTAATTTTGTATTTGCAGCATGAGCGAGTCTTTGCCTATCTATGTTAGTGATATCGGTAATATTTTCATTAGTAGTATCCGTAGATTCGTTTTTATTAATATTAGCATTATTAGACTTTTCATGTGTATTATTGTCATTATTGTCCGTTTGTTCATTGTCATCTTCAGCCCGAAGAGTGGTTTCATCATCTATATCCATATCAACCGATGATTGTGTAGATTGCAACTGACTAGATTTTCTCAACGCTGGTAGATTTAATTTTCTCACTTCGTTATTTCTTTGTGGATCCACATACATGCTTGAAATTTTAGTAAATGACTACTAAAACCGGTTAAAATATATTTCTTAGCAATATCTTTTCCTTTCTATTTGTATTAGATGTAATTAAAAATTTTAATCTCTATGAAATTAAACTTATTAGTATAGATGCTGTTATTGTATCCGAAATAAAAATAAAGATTCGTTAAATAACAGGAAAATTTTCTTCTTTCAGTTCTAGATACTAATCAAATAAATGTATGGATTATTAATTTAATATAAAGTGATAATAATAGTTATATAAAGTTCAATAAAGAGACAAAATTGGTGTTAATCAATACATAGAATGAAAAATTCATCTCTTCGGCGAAAAAAAAAAAGAAAGGAAAGGTTGGGATCGGCGCATAGGACAATGAAAACCAGAATAGAGAGAGTAAGACAAGATAGCGTTGACACCGTACACTAAAAATTGAGTTATGATTTATCGCTTGAATAAATTCCATGCCACTGGATCCCTATTCCATTTCCTTTGTAAGCTTAGTATCAGCAAACTATCGATTATGCACCGTACGTTCCTGCTGATTTAGCGTCGATCTTCTTTATTCATTGCTTAGAGGGGTTTCTCGAGAACTCCACAGAGGGACCCGCAGTGTCAAAGAAATGCACGCTTACGTTTCTTTTTCTGTAGAGACATAAAAAGAAAAGAGAGAAGGGAAAAAATTTTTTTTTCATCTCTTCGGGGCCAAAACTACTTTGTTAGAAGCTTAGGTAAATTTAATGTCAGGGATATAAGTTCAGTCTTGTAGAGTTTCTTCTGTTGAACTCTGTACTACTGTATCTTTCAAGTTCGATTCGTCAATGTATACAATTCTGAAGAAGTAGGTGACAATAAATGCTAGTATGCAAGCTGAGAAAGGAATATATAGGAACGCTTCTGGTTTATATGACACTGTGGAACCATATACCCTCAAAAGTATTGCCGGGAAAAATAACATAATAATCGAATGTAATAATGCAATAGCACCGAATACTTTACCAGTGTCTGTGCCATAATATTTTACCACTGTAGCTTGCAAAGTTGGCCCTGTAATGGCACCAACTGACTTAATAACATTGTATAATATAATACTCTTGTAACTTGATAGACTAATTAATAAAACCAATAGTCCTAATATATTGCTAACTGTTCCAATACGAATTGTAGAGATGCCAATTTGATCGATAGAATGTGGAAGTTCTTGATATTTCTTTTTCAAACCCTTAAGAATGAATTGTGACCCTAAAGATAGAAAAATTGCGTTACATATACCAGAAAAGGAAATAAAGTAACCTATTTCAACAGATTTCCAACCATATGCGAAAGTAGTAAATAATATCAATGCAGGCATTATTGCAACATTGGCTATTGTCACTAACATATCGATTGTGATAATCATTAGTACATTAAAACGTGGAATTAATGAACCACTACTTGTTCTTGGTAACCAAATATCTCTTATTGGAGAAAAGAACTCCCATAATTGGACCAACTGATAGTGAACATAATGTTTAATCTTATTTAAAGTTGATTGTGATCCAGATAATCTTGATACATGAGAACGTGATAATATATCTTGCCTCTCACGATAAGAATTTTTTGAAAGTTCCATAGCTTCTGGATGACGCGGTTCCCTCATTAAATAAAGACATAGGATGGTAAACAGGAATGCGCATAAAACAGATGTATATATAGATACCATATCATTACCATCATGTGTTTTAATTAAAAATGAGCTCAATAAAGGTGCCAAACCACTTGATGCGTACACAACACTCATAACCGTACTCATACTGACAGCCCTCTCTTCCGGTTCTGTAATGTCACTGATATAACTATTGGTATTCGCTATCACAGCGAACATACCACCACTAAATGCTGGTATACAGCCACTCAATAGAATAAAGTATATGTTTACACCAACATATGACGATAAAGAAAATGCACTTAAAGAAATACCTATTACTTTAACAACACCCATGTAGGCAAATACTTTTACCCTACCAATTCGATCTGATATCGGACCAATCTTCCCGGATATGATAAGACTAATCAAACTGTTCAGTATCATACTAATTGAAGATATAAATGATAAAGTTTTTTGCACTTCCGACATATCGCACGTACCATCACTATTGTTGACATTCTTTCCTGCCTCTTGTAATCCTATACATATCTTGTTCAACATCAATGAGATCATTGGTGTTGTATAAAGCATTTCTGATAAGGATAGTAATAATAATAGACCACATATTATTGCAATACTTGGTTTTTGAAGAACACTTAAATGAGCATGTTTATTTCTAACTTCTTCTCTGAAGCGTTTTGATAAAATTTGCTCTGATTCTACTGCTGAAAGGGGCTTATTAAGATTTTCTATGTCAGTAATTGAAATATTATCTGTAAATATACGACTACTTTCAGATTCTCTTCTCATTTGAACTTCTCGTTCAGACATCCTTTTTGTATCGAATCAGCTTTGATATTTATTCCTACCAGTAACTTTAAAAACAATTACTATTAAATGTATTACAGAATTAGTATTGTGTTGTTGGGGTAAAACAACTTATTGATATATATCACAACTCCAGAGAAAGACTGACCTTTATGTATGGCTAAAAAAATTACTGAGATCCACCTTTGTCTTTGACTCCGCGGGAAGAATCCTTCTATTTTAAAAATAGTTTGCCAATTAAACGATGATCTACTATAACTAGAAAATGATAATAATAGTAGTGAAAATAATGATAAATAATTTCATTAAATATATAATTAAAGTGCTACTTATGTATGTCTATATAGTGTTTTTCTATTGTTCTTTCTTGGTTCTGTCTACTTCTTGTTCAACAATAACATTTTTTAACAAAATGTGGCCACCCATTTCAATGACTAGCATAAATAATGATGATAAAATTGCCAAACAATAATTCGATATAGTAACCCCAATATCTAACCATGAACCTTCAGTTTTCAATAAATAGAAGAAGTTCAAAGATATAATATCGCTAGTTGATATGATTAATGTAGAGATACTATAGTATTTGATGTTTAATTTCAGGTTTAGTATACCTAATCCGGTGGATAAAATAATGTAAGGAATGATTAATTTTATCATTAATAGGGCGCCCATTGGGAATGGATCAAAGATTGGTAATAATCTATAAACAGAATCTAGTGAGAATGATGAAATTGAGGCGATATTACCTGTACCGAAAAATGCTACTTGTAGTAAAACAAAACCGATTAAAGAAACTCTAATTAGTTGAGCATAGTTTTCGTTGTTCTTACCTTTTGATTTTTTAATGTGGGTTTCGATTTCAATCCACTGTACAATATAGCTTGTGAATAAGAAATAAAATATGGATTCAAATGAAATTGTTAAGATTAAAAATGTTGGAGCAAAAGTTAAAAAGATAGTCAATAATCTCACCCTGTAGTGATTACTTGGTTTTAAGTAATGTAAGAACGGTAAGACAAATAATGACACGCCCATGATAACCCAACCACCGATCTGTGCATCACGAGGTAAACCAGTTCTTAACTGTAATGAAGTTACCGCTTTATTTGTCGTTATTAAAGATGTACAAACTAAGGAAAGTTGCATCAATAAAATAACAAAGCTGTAGTTTCTAGCTTCTTTATGTTTCATTATTTCACCCAATGAATATAAGGAACCCAATATTATAAATACACCAGCTAAGTTTATTTGAGTCAAACTTTCAATTTTAACTGCATCATACAAAGTGAATGTTGAGATATAGAGACTTGTGATAATCCATACTATATTCGGTAATAAACTTGTTGTACCACATATCATTGGATAAAATGCTAGAAGGATGAATATTAATGTAAATATCCAACGATGGAAAAAACCGTAAACAATACCTTCATATACAGCTATAATACTTGCAGTAATTAATATTTTTTCACCTGTTGATATTGATTTGAAGAATTCAGCAATCCCATGAACTAAAATAACCTTATTTGTAAATATTTGGCTCCATAAGTATAGTGGGAAAAGTAGATACATGTAAAAGTTAAATGGGGAACGTTGATAATGCAAAACATAGTTCATGATTATCCCAATTGTACCAAAAATGGAATAGTTTAATGACGAGGTCTTAGTTATATCATCGTCCCTGTTTAGAATGAATACTTTTAAGAAGATAATAAATGAATATATGATCCAACCAATAAATCCAAAAGTTACAATAGTTCTGATTAATCTCCAATTATAAGTGGTTAAATAATGTAAACCTTCTAATGTGGTCGCCATAAACTCCTCGGTTAATTGAATGGCTTGTGATTCCAATTCAATTTCTCCCTTTGAAATAAGATCAATCAATAATTGAATCTCATTCAAATATTGCTCAGGAGACTTTTCCTCGAATTTATGATACTGTTTGTAAGTAAACTGTGACATTATTATTTCTTGTTCTTTAACTAAATATTGTTCTAAAATACCTCTGGCATTGTTATATAATGCTCGGAATTTTTCACCTTCAGCAGTATCAATATATGATAATGGTAACTCACCTACTGAATTGGCTGGATAATTTACACCAATTAAGTATGACATTAACGAAGTAATATCAGCTTGTTTTACATCATTTCTCTTGATATCAGCTAAATTCCAGGATTCTGTATAATTATCGAATATAGGAATCTCGTTCTTAACTGGTTTATTGATACCTGCACCCCATGCAACAAGCGGAGTTCTTGTGTTATTTGGATGACCATCACCATGTGAACCAAACGAACTCATACCATGATCGGCAGTGAAAATGAAGGCAGTATCCTCATCTCCAAAAAATTCTTCTACTTTACCTACAAGTAGTGAAACCTGTTCATCGATGTACTTGACATTGTCATAATATTCTGCAGAATAAGGTCTATAAGAATGGCCAGCGGTATCACAACCTAACAGATGAAGGAAGAATACATTTCCTTCTTGTCTAATTTCAAAATCTAAGTCTTTGTTTAGAGTAGAATTATGGAACAATTCGTCCAGATGTCTGAAGACATATGCATCTAGTTCGATCGAAGATTGAGTGAAATCTTCATATTCGTGGCCGTACATCCAGGCATCAACCTTATGAGGATCTGATGCGCCTTCTTTAAACATTGGTAATATGTCAGGAGAACCAAAGGAATAGGTATGTGCAGATTGGTTGAAAAAACTATCGAAATCAACAGGATTCTCTTTCCAACCTTTGGTGACAGCGCTGACATCTTCGTAGAAGCCAGCAATCATTGCAACATGACCTGGACGAGATTCAGTTGGCATTCTTGTGTGTGAGACACCATATGTACCTTCATTTTCTACAATTGAACGAATAAACGGAGCTAAATAAGCACTTTCACCGGTAACTGGATGAGTAATATTATCAAAAGTTGTATCTGCACGTAAGCCATCGCCAACAATTAGAAATAATCTCTTCGCTGGTGGATTTGTTGTACTTCTAAAATGCGACATACCATGTACTAACGGTGATACAAAATAAATATCAAAAATGGACCATAGATACACTAAGTGGAATAGTACACCCACAATTAGTAATGTGACTCTTGGTTTATTCCACATCATTTCTTTTTCTTTTTTGGTAACAAAAGGTGTAAATATTGATTTAGTTCTTTAGATTTGTTGTATAAAAAAAATAAGCTTAATTGATTATGGATTTTATATATGAAGATTTCAGGATATTATACTTGTTTTTAGAAGAAATATGCTAATGATAATTGAAACTCAAATTTTTGTTATTGCTATTATTGTAATTACTTTTCTACGTGTTTCGTGTTCTTTACTTTTTTTCGAAACTTGAAAAAAATAAAGGTTACCGAGGCGAGCATCCCATCTATTCAACAGATCGACTTTTTAATGATATATTTTTAGTGAGTAATTGAGTGAAAATAAATTAATGAAAAGAAAGGTGAATATTTTATTATAAAGAATATGTGATATACAATTAATTTAAATATGAATAGAACTATTTAAAATAATAGTTAAGAATTAAGATTACTAACCGTAATAGGACGAATGTTAAAAATTTTGTTGAAAATGCAAGGAATGGATGAAATTTTAATATTTTACAATGTATAATAATTTGGATTTTTGATCCAAATAAATTTCAAATTATATTATGTGTCCTAGTTAAATCAACAGTCGATTAAATCGATAGCTTGTAAATGAACTGGAGAACATTGTTCAGCAATAGATTCGTCATATAAGTTGTAGAAGTCACCTGATAAACATTGGTAGAAGACGTCACTGTCACCTAAGGCTAAGTTACCTTCTGGAGTGATAGACCAACCGGCAGCGTAGATGGCACCAGCTTGTGGTGGTGGACCATCAAATTGGAATTGTCTGTTAGCAACAATAGAACCAACTCTACCCTTAGCATCGGTTAATATGCCGTCCTTGATAGACATTTGTAAAGTACCAGAGTTCTTACAGGAGACAGCGGAGACTGGGTTGGTAGAAGTAGCTTGGGAAGTAGAAGCAGTAGTAGCTTGAATTTGACCATCTGTGATTTGAGAAACGGCAGCAGCTGTCTTTGTAGTAGCAGTGGTAGCTTGGATTTGACCATCACCGATTTGAGAAACGGCAGCAGCAGTGTCTTTGTAGTAGCAGTGGTAGCTTGGATTTGACCGTCACCAATTTGGGAAACGGCAGCAGCAGTAGTCTTGGTGGTAGCTTGGATTTGACCGTCACCGATTTGGGAGACAGCAGCAACAGTAGTCTTGGTGGTAGCTTGGATTTGACCGTCACCGATTTGGGAGACAGCATCTCTCTTAGCCTTGGAAGAAACGGCAGAGGTAATTGGTTCGACGGCAATACCGAATGTGGATGAGTAATCAGTGAAACCACCTTTGTAAGTACTGGCTGGGGTTAGTGTGGACCATGGTTCAGATGGGACATAAGCAGCTAAAGCAGTTGTAGCTAAAGCAGCGGATGCTAAAGTTTTCTTGTATTGCATATTGCTAAAATTTATTTAAAAATGTGTTGATTGATTTAACAATTAAAAAATAGAAAATAATTGGAACTGTTTTGTAGTTGTATTAATACTATTATCTATGTTGTTGTATTAATACTAATATTAATATAAGTATAATATAAAAGAGATGACAAATAAAATATCTAAAAGTTCAATTATCTGATGGTTTATATACCTTTTTTATTTATTAAAGATTGAATTGATCGAGATAATAAAATAATTGATCTGGTAGAAGTGGCTGGTATTACCAGCAACTATTGATCACACAAAGTACAAGATTAAATTAAAAATAGCATAGCCATGCAAGTTTAACCATAGTATTAATATTTTGCCAAAACAAGTAAAATTACAAAATGCAGCTTGATAGTTTAATTTATTTTAGTGGTCAATCACAAAATTGGTTCAAATTTACTGGACATTTATCCTGATTCATAATTTATTTTTAGGTGGAAAACCAGCAATCTATATACGTAATTTTCCGCTCAGAAAAATGCGTACAAAACAATAAAAAGCATAAACGGCGGAAATGGGTTATTTTAAAATAAATGCGGGTTTGTTCTAATTCAAGAAATTGATGTAAAAAAATACCTCTAATGCACGAATGATCTGATTTACTGGTCTGCTGAGTTGGAGTGAAGTGAAAAGCTTTGTAAATGGTTTGTATTAGTTTATATGTGTGCATCATGTAGTATTGATCAGGAATAACTGTATATAAGCAAAAAGGGTCTGGGATGTAAATCAACTTCTTGTAAATGATCCCTCTCAGTTGAATTGAGGGTTGAACGTGATAGTGTTTTGAATTTATTGCTTGTTTTCACTTTTCAAAGGCATTGAAGATCATTATCTTTTTGAAAATTAATTAAAAAGGCTGTGTAGATGCTGACCCCCCCCCCCGGATTATTAAACTCAATTCAAATTAATTGATTTACTAGTCAAGAATAATTCTTTGATACTGGTTTCAAGCAGCAAAAATTACTTATTATTAGAATGTACTTTTTTTCACTTAATCTTAATCATAGAAACATGACAAGACCACATCTTATTACGTATCATAACAAGTCACGATAAAGAGAGTATAGATATGTCGTTATCCTGAACAATTACATGCATAAACTTCATTTTTCGTATTGAACGAAAACGTATACACAAGAATGAGATTAAAGATATTTAAAAATATTTAGCAAATAACCCACTTGCTTATACGTAATCAATCCTCTTGACCCAAACAGTGGCTTCCTCCCCCCCCCATCATATGGGTATGTTTCAAAATATTTGCCCGGAGGCATACAACCATATATGTCATTGACAGTGCCCTCTTCCTTCTTATCCTCCCTGCATCAAGTGTATTATGGATTATTTCGGCCCAAACAGCTAGTGGGTAAAATACATTTTATACCCTCCGCCTACTCAGAGACTCCAAGCAGCGCAGGTGTCAAAATCGCTCTCACTATAATCGCTCACGTCGGAACCAAAAAAAAA
>PPOH02000256.1:0-180775 GCA_003708465.2 Kazachstania kunashirensis
AACATCTTTTTCCTTATCAAACAAGTAACTCCCTTTAAGAAGTTCTATTGAACTTTTTTCCCAGGAATTTAAACCTGGTAGTGACAGTGCTTTATCAAACGCATTTTGTTCGCACAAAAGGTTCCAAATAGCCTTAGATTCATTATTTATTATAATTTCATAAATATTGGAATTTGAATAACACCAAAATGTACTTCCATCTTTATTATAATTGTCTACTGTTAGGCCCATGAAATATTCCCTCGAAATTTGATTTGTATCCTTTGAGGTGTGGATTGATTCCTGGAATTGGACTTCATTATTTATTTGATTAATTACTGTAATAGTAGAATCTCTCAATATTACAATGTGGAAATCTGTTAATATAATATCTTTAATAGGATAATCCAGATTTTTATTTTCTCTGTTCTTGGATTCTATAAGTGGAGGCAATTCAATATTAAATAAAATTTTTGCACTATTTAATATGCTATGGTTTGTTGTCGAATTGGTAGATGATATATCACCATATATCACAGATGATGCAGTAGTCCAAGCAAATATACGGTTGTTTAATGATGTAAATCTTATTTTAGAATCTCTATGTGATTGCGAATGATGCTGATTTAAATGTTTAAAATCTTCGATTTCGTTAGGTTCCGATTGCAGCAATTCTAGAGGTGTTAGTGGTATTATTGTATCATGGGATTTCCACAGTAGTAACTTATTCTTTTCTACGATTAATAAATTTCCAACATCTGGACAGTATAGTATTCCTTCTATAGGTTTCTCCTTTCTTGAATTCCAACAGTTAACAATTTTAGGGTTATGGATAGCATTTTCGAAATCGATATAAAAGATTTTTCCATTATATGTGGAACAAAGTAACTTATCGGGGCTAAACCATTGGACATATCGTATATCATAATTTTTTTTAAGTAATTTCTTAATAATGAAGATACATTTTTGTGTTTTACCTTGTTCGAGAAGTAATTGTTTAATATCCAATAGGTAATAGTTGGCAAAATTTGTCTTAATAAACAGCTTCGAACTATCTGTACTCAGCCAAGTAGTGAGCAGCTTCTCAGGTGATGTACCTTCATCTAATAATGGGATTTTCAAGTTATGTATCGCTGATGGCTTATCTAGATCAATGCAGAAGATTGGTCCATTTCTCAATGCGAAAACAAAGATATTCGAGACGACCTGTAAGGAACAGATATTATAATCTACTTCCTTGACGGATTCCAATTGTACATGCTCAATATGGATATCCATAGTGATTCTATTGATGTTTTTTTTGTTGTTTACGTATTACAAAATTGCATCAACCTTTTGTATAATATATAATTCTCTGGATCCTTTAATTATTTTTAAAGATTCAATAAATTGAAAAAAAATAAAAAATGAAAAATAGCTGAAATTACCTGATGAGCTTCACAATAACACAATAAGAATTGTTTGAAACGAGGGGAAGTAATATATAGCGAGCACTAGCATGAGTAACATACCTATTAAACTACTAAATGAAGCACAGGGACATGTTGTCTCGTTGGAATTAAGTTCTGGTGAGACTTATAGAGGTAAACTTATAGAGAGTGAGGATAATATGAATGTACAACTTAGAGATGTAACGATAACGGGACGGGACCATGGTGAAGTTACCAAAATGGATCAAGTGTTTGTTCGAGGTTCGCATATTAGATTCTTTGTGTTGCCAGATATGTTAAAGAATGCTCCTTTATTTAAAAGTGCGAAACAATCCAAACCACTACCTCCAATTCGTGGACCAAGAAAGGCCAATACCAGGAGATGATATTGGCTTACCTCATAATTGAATGTTTTAAGTAAACAATAAAAACTCCATTAAATAAAGAAGTACATATGTAGATACATAAAATGAAATGAATATTTAATGCAATCATCAGTTAGTTAGCGGATGAGTTCTCGTTTTGCAAACTGTCCTCGACATTAGCATTTGTTGCATTCGCAATACTGTTATCACAAATATCACAGAAGTCATCAATATCTATCCTGAGTTGTCTGTTTATATCACAGAATTTGGCAAAAATAGCACCAATCTCTGTCTGCAATAACTGCGATCTCTCAAGCAAACCGTCCAACTCCCCCTCATCGGAAGGAGGAAGATCTACACGTCCACTCATATCGTCCAGTATACCATTAGACATCCCCTCTTACAACCGCAAACTGTCGTCTCAGTTCCTTTGAAATCTTACCCCTCCCCCATTGACTTTCCTCTCGAAACTTGTTGATTTGGAAATTTTTATTGTTTTTAGTTGAAAAAGTGAAAAATTTTGATGGCCAAAATTGATGATAAAGTTGTAAATCTGAAGGATATTTTGAGCAAAGACACCCGAAATGAGTGAGTTTGCACATCCCTGTGTGGTTGATGGTTGGTTCAGGGAGATTAATGATGTTGGTTTTCCTGGTCAAGCGTTCACTTTGAGAGTAGAGAAGATTTTATACCATGTACATAGTGAATTTCAGGATATTCTAGTATTTAAAAGTACAACTTATGGTAACGTTTTAGTGTTAGATGGTATAATACAATGTACAGAACGGGATGAGTTTGCATATCAAGAAATGATTACACATATTCCATTATATTTACATAAGAATCCCAAGAAAGTTTTAGTCATTGGTGGTGGTGATGGGGGTGTTATTCGTGAGTTATTAAAACACGAACAATTGACCGAGATCACATTGGTCGAGATCGATGAGACGGTTATCAACTTGGCTCGTAAATATTTGCCAGAGATGTCAAAGGGTTTGGACGATCCAAGAGTAGACATTAAATTGTGTGATGGTTTTAAATTCTTACAAGATTTATCAAATGATACTAAGGATGATAAATATGATGTGATTATAACAGATAGTTCTGATCCAGAAGGTCCAGCAGAGGCGTTTTTCCAGGAAACCTATTTTAAATTATTGCAAAATGCTTTGAAAGATGATGATAGTATCGTCATTGCACAAGCATCAGAGAATGTTTGGTTAAATATCAAATATTTACAGAATTTGATTAACACAGCTAAGAGAGTATTCCCAAATACCAAATACTGTTATACAATGGTCCCAAGTTATACATCTGGCCAATTAGGTTTAATAATTTGTTCCCCAAATAAAACACTGGATCTAACTTCACCGAGTAGATTACCAACACCACAAGAACAATCGAACTTAAAATACTACAATGCAGCAATCCATAGAGGATCTTTTGTCTTGCCAAATTGGGCAGAAAATATAATCAATGATTCAGTTTGATCCCGTTGGTTCGAACCATATATATATATATATATATATATGTCTATGTAGATTAAAAAATATTCACATATATACTTCATCCAAATATACTATCAATCGCCGATTTTTGTTTCTTTGATTTCTTCATCTTTTTCTTCTTATCTTTATCCTTGTTGATTAAGTCTTCCTTTCTCTCTAGTTCCGACATATCAATCAGATTTACTATGTCATCCTCCCTTATTACCTCACCTATCTCCTCGCCAGAAAGTATTGAACTATCTTCATACGAAGTTGTATTATCATTATTCGGGCTCTTCTGTACAGTGCTTCCAGCACTATTATTGTAAAATTTGGCAAAATTATCTTTATAAAAAACGAGAATCTCATTGAATGAGTATCTGATACGACTCAAATGACCAACAAGTACAACACCAAGTGTTGGAAATTGTCCCAACGTTATGACACCGTTGAACTCATAATACATTTTTTTGAGATGACATCGTATAAATTTGTGTATCACATTGTACAGTTTATTTATCTCTATAGGAGTTATAGTCTGTACACACCTTATAACCTGAGATACAACCCTTTTCAATGTATTGAACAGTTTCCACCATCTAGCGACACGATGCTGATTGCGATTTCTGTGGTATAAAAGACTTATCAACCTTTGTTCCTGCAAAAGTGGACCTAAAATCTCATACGGAAGTCGCTCAACCTTCTTACTCCTCTTATAATCACCCATCATTCACTTGATAAAATGTATACTTATCCAACCTGTTCCAACTTTCTTCTTCACTCGCAGTTCTTTGACTCACTTCAGCTGAAAAATTTCATCGCATCGCATAACAACTTTAAAATATCAGGAGATGAAAGGTTTCTTCCTCTTTAAATCATGGATTCGTTCGAAAAGGATTACAAAGCCATGACCCTGGGTTTGATTGAAGAAGTTCTTGATAAGAATATAATTTATTTTAAAGAGTGGATGAAGTTCTAGATATGAGTCCATCCATGCAAGTGCCTTCCGTAGTCGTTAATAATCAGACAAATGGTGATAATCCAGTTTACGGGGATAGCCCTCCACCATATACTGAACATGATATGTTAGACGTTCCTCCAAGATTACCTTCAAGGCCAGGTAGTTCACAGGATATTGTGAACGCACCCTCACTCCCATCTCGGCCAAACAACTCCTTATCTACTACAGATCAGCCTCCAATGTTACCCTCTAGACCAAATAGTTCAAACTCGAATCACAATAACCTACCACCCCCTGTACCACCAAGATCAAGAATTAATTCTAGTCATTCGAAGGCATCCATTGATGAGAGGCCGAGTTTACCTTCGAGAAATTATAACACTGAGACCCTATCGCCAGATCGAGCTCCAAGAACATACGAATCCATGTCTGCTACTTCAATTAGTTCCAAACCAATAGATACAACAATAAATCAATTGAATAATTTGACTTTTGGAGAAAGTAATTTTGAATGGACACAAATTGATTTCGATAAACCAATAGCAACTTCTGCTCCACCAGAAAACATTTTCAAACGAAGAAATCACCCAGTACATTTACCAATAAATTTTTGCAAAACTAACGAAATACCAACAGTAGAAACGAACAAGTTTTATGGAAATATGTTTTTAGGACAGCAAAAATGTCCAATCTGGACTCATCCATATTCTCTTTGGTTTACTAAGGAGCTGCCCTTTATTGGAATTGCTACAACACACATACGTAAAGAACAAAGAGTATTCGATACCAAGAGTTCTCCTCCTCAGTTCTTCTTCTCTCCTACCGGTATAAAGGCATTTGTCTTTAGTGCTACAGAATTTTATAATGAACCAGTTGATAGCGTTTCCTTAAATATGTCTAATGTCAAGCACATGTCAGTTCAATTACAGTTGAGACTAAATGATTCCCAATTTGTATGGTTCCCAATTGTTCAAGGGATGGGTTTCATAACAGCTATATATTACAATCTAACGCCTTCGTTAAAAAGTGCTATTGGTTACAGATCAATGAATCAGATATGGACGAAAGGCAACACTACTAAATATAGAATATTGTTGGAAAATAATGTTGAATGGACCCTATATACGACATCTCCTGAGCATATATTATTATCTCTAATAGGTGGAAATACAATAATCGCAAATAAAGTTATTAATGGATGTATTTTCCAATTAGTTGTAGATACTGCTGACCAAATAGATAGCGCAGCAAGTTGTTACCCAACTGATGCAGAACTAAAATTATCAATCAATAAATATGACAGCACAAAAGCTAGGTATAGTTTTAATTACAAGATTGATGGCTCTTCGGTCTCTAAAAAGACATTATTATATGCATTACCACATCAAGTGGATGCAATGGTTCCTACATCTCTGAATGATATGATAAGCTCACAATTAGAGTCCACTGTTTGTGGTGAAATGAAGGGATTTATTACGAATTGTTTTACAATGGAAATAGCAATTCCTTCTGAAATTGGTTTTGAACCTTATACTACTATCCCACACAAAACAAGAAAATATACGCCTCTGGTATTAGAATCAATGAAACAGGCTGCTATCGTGGAAGTAGATGGTGATGTTTTAAATGAGTCAAACTTAGATTCTATGTATTTTTCAGGGAAAATATTGGCCAAATACGCATGGATACTGTATTGTTGTCATTTTATTGTCAAAGATAATACTCTAACGTTAAAATTATTACCTAAGTTAAAAAGTGCTTTGCAAAGATTCATAGACAATAATCAAATTTTACCTTTAATATATGATACTACATGGGGTGGTCTGATATCATCCGGTAATGAATCACAAGATTTTGGTAATCCTTATTATAATGATCATCACTTCCATTACAGCTATCATATCATTGCGGCAGCAATAATTGCTAAAGTTGACGGAAAAGTGTACGGAAACTTCGACTGGCTAAATAAAAACAGAGAATGGGTAGAACTTTTGTTAAGAGACTATTCAAATCCATCGCCATTAGACCTGTACTTCCCTGTGTTTAGATCTTTTGATTGGTTTAATGGACATTCTTGGGCAAAGGGCTTATTTGAAAGTGGAGATGGTAAAGATGAGGAATCTAGTTCTGAGGATATGAATTCCTCTTATGCTATTAAACTATGGGGTATGGTGACAGAAAATAAAAACCTTGTTAACATTGCAAATGTTCAACTTGGAATTTTGCGAACCTCTTTGAATAAATATTTCTTATATGATGATAATAATAAAACTCAACCTGAACAATTCATTCAAAACAAAGTAAGTGGTATACTATTTGAAAATAAAATTGATCATACCACATATTTTGGAAATAAGACTGAATATATCCAGATGATACATGCCATTCCAATTGTACCACCATCATCATTTATCAGATCTCCACAGTTTGTGCAACAGGAATGGGAACAAATATTAAAAAATATTGTAAATAACATAAACGATGGTTGGAGAGGAATAATTATGCTTAACATTGCTTTATTTGACCCTGTTTCATCTTTTAAATTTTTTAATGATTCAAAATTTGATAAAAAATATTTAGATGATGGTCAAAGTTTAACGTGGTCATTAGCCTTTTCAGGTGCTTATATATAAGTTCTACTTCTTATGAATAAAGGTAAATTTGTAGATCAGTTCGTCAAATCAAAATAAGAGTTTATATATAAATTAAAGTTTTTATTGTCTATATATGCGCCAACTTTAGTCGCCTAAACCATATTTTTTTGCAAGTTCATTCATTCTTTTAGAGCCTTGGGTATTCGTTTCGTTTTATAGTCATTATCCTTATCCTCGATAAACTCTGTAGCTATCAAATTTTGAGACACTACTTGCGAGTGTTGAGATATATTTGTATCTTTGGTGATATCATATTGAGGAGAGGCAGGAGCGGATGAAGACGGAAGTCGAGGTAGTGGAACTGGAAATGTTTCATTCTCACCTGTGAATTCAAACTCAAAATTCATATCATCACTTTCTAGTAGTACGTTTATTGTTGGAATACTCTCTTTTACGCTACTGATCAAGTCTTTTTAATTTTTGTTTGATTTTAACTTTTTGATCTCCCTTGGACTGATATCCTTCATTCTTCTTTTTTTGCTACTTGAAGTAACAGAACCGTCAGATGAATGAATATCATTTTCAGTACTATCAGCAGATCTACTGCGGTTGCTTAATGTATTAATAGCAGAATTCGATATCTTTGAAGCTTGTTTTGCATTACCATTGTTCTGATCGAGTAGCGATTGACGAATACTTTCTTCGTTGGTTAAAACATTCAAAATAATATTATCCTTATTGATCTTTGGGTTTGAAGTAGGTGTTGTAATACGTGGTTGTATTGAATTGTTATCTTCAACTTTTGATAGTCTATGGAGTTCGGTCGGTTTAAGGATATTTGACACCAATTTAATTATGTCTGAAGTAGTATTCGAAACACTTTTACCATCTGAAAGGGTGTTCTGTTGATCTGGTACCACATCTGGATTGTTTGAATGAAGATTATTTCGTCCTGCTTCACCATTTGGGAGAGAAGATAATCTTTTATAGTGCTCTGTCTCTCGGTCAGGAGTTATGTTCATATTCATATTTTGTGTTGAGCTATCGTATGAAACACTTGCGTCTCTGGAGCAATATTTTGTGTGCTACTTTTTGTTAAGAAATCTGACTTTTGATCTGTTTTGGTGCTTGAGGGCATAGATGGATCAACATCAGGCTGATGCTCATGATCGATAGTGTTTAAAATGGCGTCAGTAGGACCCATATTGGTTTTTGAAAGATGTATACGAATGGGCAAGGTGCGCTCATTAACTAATGGGTTGCTTGATTGGTCTTATATCTGTGGTAGAAGAAAAATCGATTGGAGGCTGCGATGTAGTGGAAGGAGTATGTTTAACTAAACTATTATCCGGCATATTTGGCTCGGTCGAAAGTAAAACCGGTTTTATCTCTATCTTATTCCTTCTAGAGTTGGTTATTTTGGAATATTTATGAGTGTCATTCGATACCGCATCAGGTTGCTCTAATTTTAGAATGCAGTTAGGAACATGAGATGCTATCTCAGATTTGTCTGAGTCTGAGTTAGGAATACTTAATACAATTGTGTTAGGTTTGGCATTTAAATTGCAAGTGATTTGATTATCATTATTATATTGAGAACGTGGATCAGTTGCTATTCTTGTTTGGGTTAATTGGCTAGCAGGTTCACCCGTAATATTCATAGAACTACTTTTTTGTCATTTGGAGCAGAATTAAAAACAATGTTGTCGAAGGTTCTGTTTAGTAGGTTCCTGCATCCTTCTTTTCCTAAAATTCTCTTTTATTATGCAGAAATGACGCAGGTTCTTGACTATTTAATAGATTTTTGGCTTCTTGTACTGATAGTGAATTGTCATGAATACGATTGATAAAATCAGCATTCACCACCTCATAATACGGATACTGTGGGGATATTTCTTCAGCTTTAACAAATGTTCGTCCAGACCAAAGTTTATTATAAAAATATGACATACAGTCATAATCTTCTATTTCGTAATTTAGATCTTGGCACAGTACTTTAGAATATTCATAATGGTTAATATTTTTCAAGTTTGTCAAATATTGATCATATTCGGATCGAAAAGATCGTTCTGAATTGGTACGAAAAGTTAGGGCATCATCATTTGTGCTTATATTTGCAGCTGTACTGATAATATTGGATATACTTCGCAAAGTATCGGAAAGCTTAGAAAGTTCAGCCTCTTTTTTGGCTTTGCTTTTCATTTATTTGTATAGAATAGTAACAACTATGTATTATTATCGTTTGAGGTATGAAGTCCAGTACGTCCTTTTATTGAAATAATCTGTTTTCCTTTCTTGGATATCTGCCTGCTTTATCTTTAATATTTTTATTATGCGATGACATAAAATTTTCGAACTTTCAAAAAACTAAAAAACCATGGCAACCTTTATAGAGGTTAAAAAATACTTTTACATAATATTACCGAATAGTTATATTGAAATGAAGACCAAATTTATGTTCTTTACCAAGGTAATCAAATACTTGATCCACCGGCACAAAGTGAATCTGGTTGTACAAAGCTTTCTCACTATGTAGTGCATCTTGGTCACGAACCTGTGTTGGGTTAAAATACAACGTAACTTGGGCAGATTGCGTTAGACTCTTTAAAAACGAAAGTAAGTCCTCTTCTGAGTCATAGAATGTTGTGTTGTAACACCTATGAGATCTGCTTGATATAACTTCATTTCTATATGCAAGATCGGTAAGGATTAAACCTTCCATCTTGGACGAGACATCCATTGGTGAAGAATCGTCCATGTCTTCATCAAAATCATCAACCACTTCTAAGTTTTTAGCTGTAGCACCACCCCATTCACATAATGCTCCTCTTGGAAGTTCTGATATTTTAACAACTATTAAGGATTTGGTTGAATCTTCAATGTTATCCTTCCGACTTTCTGATTTATTTATTTTTTCAGTAGAATATAGTCTCCAAGTATTACAAACAATGTCTACCATATTATTATTTGATATATAACATGTCATGTATAATTGATATGGAGTGTTGATGGTCTGTTTTAATGTTTCGAAATGTTTTAATGACAGAACAGATTGTCCATATCCATCATCTTCATTAATCATTGACATATTGCTTGGATCTAATGCAATTTGACCACTAATATGAGAAATTTGGTTCGGATCACTTTTATCCCAAATGGCTTGTGAGTATGGACCAATATTACATGGTGCCCAATAGGACCTACCTTGAACATGTAAACCATTTTTACTGGTATCTATCTTAACTATTTTATCTTCTTTTGATTTTCTTATATCTATGACCTTATGAGTTATATCGACAATAACTGAAAGTTGAACTAAGACATCTGTTCCTAATTTATTTGAGCCGATACATGATCTAGATGGTGGCAAAGGACCCCATATTGTTGTGTCAAAAAAATCATTGTATACTTTATTAACAATTGCAAAATTGGACATATCTGACAGAATTAAATTAGAATTTATAACTTGAGATGGAAATAATTTGTGATCTGTCAATATTTTATCAAGTTGCTCAAATATATTTGACGTTTGTTTCTCAACAGTTTGTTGTTGTTTATTAACTGATTGTAAATTAGAAATGTATAATAAAGAGCCGCTTTGGTTCACTGATACATTGTTGGCCCATGTGGCTTCCGTAGTTGATGGTTCCTTTATTTCTACTTCCTTGGAGATCATTTTAATTTCATCTAGTAATTCAGACCACTTCTCATCTAATAATGGTGGAACAGGTAGATTTCTTAATTGATCAGACAAATAATTATCCGGTAATAATCTTTCTTTAAACTCTACATTTAAATTTACGCTGAATACACCGTCGCCATCTGTATTACTCTCTGTATCAATAACCACATCTTTTATTAGAAGATAACCATTGTTAAAAAAAGGTGCGTCAATTACCATAGATTCAAATTCACCGCCTTCACCACAAATGTGTACATCATATAAACTATTTAGGTTCATCATTGTTGGGAGAATTTGAGGTAAAGATTTACCGAGATGTGATTCATCCAGGCCAATAGTTGCAACTTTAATTATTTTGGCATCCAATTTTGCACATTCAACATCTTCTAATTCATTATTTTTCTTTGACATAGAGCACATTTCATTCATTAATTCTAATTGTGATCTCTGCCATAGATAACTTAAAACAACTAGATTTAATCTATTACAAACATTTTCAACTCTAGTTCTTTGGTAAGATGATAAAATCGCTCCAACACTAACAGCTTTTAGATCTGGGAATTTCTCTTTTATCTTTGATAATAAGGTATATAATTCTTCGATCTCATCTTCATCCGTTTCAACATAGTTTAAATCGACATTCTTTGATGTATTTTTTTCAATCGGCTGCCTAAATAAAGGTACATCTTTAATACACTTAGAATACTGGGCTACAATATCAAATCCAACAGTTTGAAACATAAAACTATCCAATTCTTGAACATTGCTAGAAGGATACAAATTTGCTAATGCAATCAGTTCATGGCCTTGCTTTAAACAGTGAAGAATATTAAAACATGAATCCTTACCACCGGATACTAACGCTACAAATTTCATTGGGCTAGATTGACTTTAAATTTGATGAATTTCTTCTTCTTGCCAGTTTAGTTGCTGATTTTTTAAACCTCAATGAAATAAAATTTTTAAGCGATGAGATTATTAATTAATCAAAATATAGAAAAATGTAAACAAAGAGCAAAATAATTAAAATAAGTGTCGATCTTAAATTGACTATCTCACTTGTAATATCTCAATGCATTTATTGATGCTTGAATTTTCTATTGTTTAGAATAGATCTATACTATTATAGTTTATAATGATAAAAAAATTACTCCGCGACGGGGAATTGAACCCCGATCTAGCACGCGACAAGCGCCAATTCTAACCATTAAACTATCGCGGATCTGTTTTGTGATTGTTCATTGATAATAATATATTAGTCAGATGTGTTATTTTTAACTTCAAATTTAAATCTATCTATTGAATATTAGGTTGAACTGCTTTGTTTATAGTTATTATCCTTTTTTTAACAATTTTTTATATATAAATATCGAGCGATTAGTCAATTGTAATGTTTTGTTTATTTTTTTTAAAATATTTAGGTTTTGTCACATTTTGATAACTGTTAAAGTCATATAACTAAATTATTTCAAACATCTATAATACAAAAAGTAAACAAAAAAATTTAATATTAATTAATTAAATTCATTACTTTTTAAAATACTTTTAAATATATAAAAATTTATATAATTATTTTTTTGAAATAAAATATAATTGGTGAGAAAAGGAAATGATAGAAAAATTAGAGTTCAATTAATTTTGATTACTCTTTGTTCTTAATGATAAAATAATTGATTTCAATAATGGCCAGCCATTATCTGCTCTTACTGTATCACCGTTTTCTTGTAATCGTCTTAATAAATAATCTTTTGTTTCGATTGCTGGTCCCCAAGGAACGTATTTGACAATATTTTTAACACCATAAGTGTTAATTAAATCATAAGTAACATTATCAGCCATACCTAATAATTGACCGAAAATCACATTACTTTTAACAAATTTTTTATTTAATGGGTTTTTTGAATTATTAATTGAATTTGTTACAATTAATTGCGAATGATAATTATGTGAAGCAACCACTATGTGACCAAAATTTGATTTTTGACCAAATTTTAACATATCATTAATAATAAATGTTGTCACTTTATTAAAGTGATTATCTGTATCAACTTTTGTACCATGAATAATAGCATCTCTATTTGGTTCTGTATGAATATAAGCACCTCTAACTAATTTTAAACCAAGTTTATAATTTTCTTCTTCAGCGATTTTTTGTTCTTTTAAGATATCATCGAATGAATCTTTTAAATATAATTGCCAAGTACCAATACATGAAACGAATTTATTTTCAATTGGATTAAATTTTTTAAATAAAGTTCTCTGTAAATCATAAACACCATTTTTTTGTAAATCGAATTTTTCTGCATCAATTGTTGAAACGAAGAATGGTGAATTTCTCTTTGGATATTTTTCTGATAAAATTTTGTTCAATTTTTCAATTTCCATTGTTATTTTTGAACAATTATCTATTAAAATATTTCTTTGTGAATTCCAATATGGATCAGTAGTTTTATTAAAATTTAATAAAACTTCAGCTGGATTTTGTACTAAAGCACTAGGTTTTAATGCTATATAACCTGGTGCAATATCATTAATGTTTGAACCTGTTGAATTAATTTGTGATAAAAAATTTGGTAAAAGAATATTATGAATTGAGTTAATTGTTTCATTAACTATATAATTAATATCAATATTTTTAGTACCTTCTGAATCTTCAATTGTTAATGAAAGCATCATATTTGAAATACCTCTTTTTTGTAAAAATTTACCACAATTTAAAACTTGATCTATTGTTTCACCACCACAATACAAATCTGAAATAAATAATTTAATTATTGGTACTGGAACATAAGGGAAAATTTTAATACAACAATCCAAGAAAAATTTATTTAATGTTACTAAACTTATCATTGACAATGACCAAAGTTGATTTTTAGGTAGCGTTTTCAAATAATCAATTGCTGTTGGTGCTTTAATGTCATAAATTTCGTTCCAAGTTGAATTATTCAAATCTAATTCGGATAAACTAGTTGCATTAATAGAGGTATTATTATTATTATTATTAGTAATTTTACTATTAGCAGTTGAATTTGTTGGAATAGTCATTGGATTTAAATATAAACTTTCGTTTTTTTTGGTATTTGTTCTTGAAACATAATATCTATAGGATAATGTAGTTATTGGTGTAAAATTTTGAATACGTGATACACGATGAAAGCCGTTGTATGAATTTTTAATAGCAATTTTCATTTAACGATATTGTTTATAATTATTTTTTATATTACTAACAAAGATTCTCATTCAGAACAAACAAACTATCCAAAAAAAAACATATCCGATTCCATCCTTATTTATAAAACTCATGACTATCTATCTATACCTTGTTTCATTATCAAAAAACCAAAAAATCGGGTCACGTATTCCGAGCATCACGACCAAAACAGCATAGCCGCACCACACAATCACCGCACAACCACAAAAATCAAAAGACAAAAAAACAAAATGATCGACAATGCGTGCCTGTACAGCCGTTACAATTTTTGTTAAATTCCGCATCTCCGCGCGGGAACCGAACCCCGAATTTCGCAAGGTTGCAGAAAAAGCAACTCCGTTTGGCTTATCTAAACTCCGGGTTTTTTTCTTTTTCTTCCTCCCATCCGGGGCGCCCTACCCGATGTCACGCAGCACGTACGCGAGCAACGCGTCGCTTTGCACGCGGGATATCGCAAGGTCACGTGCGTCTGTCTCGCTGTCGTCGTCTTCGTCGCTCTCAACGACGACATCTTGTTCTTGCTCGTCTTCGTCCGCAACGATGTGGCCCACCCGCGGCGAGAGCTGCGTTGAACTCTGCGCGATGGTCACGTGCACCAGTTCCGGGATGATTCCGTTCCGAACGTCTTTCCGCTTGAAGATGTTCCCATCACGTGGTTTGAAATCGATGTGGAACTTGTTAATTGTTCGCACGACGCTTTCTGCGAGGGTGTGGCAGTCATGTGACTCGTGTTTCATTATAGTGATAGCTTTATTGACATGATTTTGTGTTATCACTGTTGGATAGAAATGTTTTTGTGTAGTTGTTCTGATATTGATTGCGGTGTTATCGTTGTTATCGTTGTTGTTATCGTTGTTGTTGGTTAATAATAATTCATTCTTATTGATTGTCTTGGTGTCCAATTCGGGCAACACAGTATACCATAACAATTTTCTCAATCTGGTTTTGATCAATTTCTCAATGTAATTTAAACTATCTTTACTGAATGGCTTGACATCTTTGTTAATCGGTTGGATCTCTTCAATATTACTTTTACGATACATCAATTCCCATCTTTTACTCCAATTGTTTAAATCAATTAATTCATTATCATTCGAAACTGGTTTCGAATGATAATTTTTTTTTATTTTTCTCAAACTGAAATTTGTTACCCTTTCACCCATATAATCTTCTAATTCAATTATTTTATCATTCATTTCATAAGATATTGGTATATCCTTGAGTTTAATTAAACCTTTGAATTTACGTTTCTTTAAAAAAAATAAATTTTTTTGTAATACTTTATAATAATTTAAAATCTCAAATAAACTCTTATGTGGTATCATATACCTCCATTCATCAATTCGATGAATACTAAATCTTTCAATCATTTTGAAAAAAATTCGTTTCTCAATACCGGTCCAATAACTGCCTAATAATTTAAAATTACTATTTTTATTTTCACCATTATCATCTAATCGTTCAAAATATCGTATTTTGCTATCCCAATGAACTCGAGATCCGCGGATCTCATAATCTGTATTTTGTCCAATTTGAAAAAATTCTGCAACTTCTTTATTGTACAATTCATAATATCGTTTCACAGACTCATTACACACTTTTTTAAGTGTACCTCTTTTCTTCATCACCTCCCTAGCTTTTTCTCCTTTAACTTCCAAGGGTTTCTTGTAAAATTACTTTTGCTCATCACCAAAAAAGTGTCAAGTTTATTATTCTTTCACTGTTTTTTTTAACAGTTTTTTTTCAAAAACACAGTTCGGGACTTGAAAATTAAATTGAAAAAAAATGAAAAATGAGGTTTTTTGTTACAACTTAACTTGCATTAATACCCTTGAATGACATACCCAATTGTAGTAATGCAACTATGATACGTTTCAATAAATGGTTAACACCATCTTTAAGATGGTATTCAACTAGAGGTAAAAAAATTAAACCAGAAAAACCTAATATTGTTGTTCTAGATCCCAGACAAGCTGGACTAACATCAAATAAGAAAGTTTTTTTATCCAATTCAGATTATAAATGGAGAAATAGTACAAAAAACTCAACAAGAATGAATACTTTATTTGAAGGTATTGAATTAGAGCATAATAATTCATCGGAAAAATTTAGTAATAAAATTACGGATTTATCAGAAGAAACTGAAAAATTATTAAAATTTAAAACAATAGCTTCAACACAACAAGTAAATCAATCAATTGATTCATTTAAACCAACTGTAAAAAATATTTCACAAGAAGATTATCTTTCAATAGAGAAACAATTGACTGATTCTTTTACAATTAAACAGTTACGTGCTTACGTTAATGAATTAGATCCAAATCACAATTTAATTACATCACATAGACTAGTGAAACATAAATTAATTCAACAAATTTTTAATAAATTATGGAATGGTCAAATTTCAAATGTTTCAATAAATTTACAAACGAAAACAATTAAATTATCACAAAGACATTCAAAGTTACTATTATTAACACATAATGGTAAAATTTTAAGGAATTTAGCAAGGTTGAATTTAAATTTATTTATTCAACTAAATTTATCGCAAAATGAATTGAAAATTACATCAACAAATTCAATTTTAAGATTTATTGAAGTTTCATTAAACAATATATTAAATAACGTTTGTGTAACAGATTGGGCTCCAACAATAACATTAAATGAAAATCAATTAAATTTAATAACAAGGATCTGTGGTGTAGATATAAATAATAATGAAATCGCTGCATTTGGTTGGAAAAGAATTAGATTAGCTGAAAGATTAGTGGCTTGGATTCAATCAAATGATAATAAATTTAATAAAAATGAACAAATTGAAACATGGCTAAATACAGATGCTAAAAAGGAAAATATTAAATGGTACCCATTTAATGATATAGATTCCTTAAATTGGTTATCAAAAAATGAAAATTGGGGTAGATTTCAACAAACAAACTCACTTAATACAGAGCAAGACAATATAATGAAACCAATAGATATAATATAAGAAGAAAAAATAGATAAATTATACGAGTTTTTCAAAAATTCAAAAACGAAAGATTCAGTTAATTTAAAATCACAACATTTGAACATTTTCAGCGTGTCAATGGGTCAAATTATTGAAAATAATAATGCCAACAAACATCTTTTTCAACCAAAAATATCAAATTTTTCAAACAAGATTTTACAATTACCACCAGATACAACTTCCATTGATGAATCAATGACAGATTTTATTAATGAGCCATCATATTATCTAGAATTGAACTTTTCACCTTCTCAAAAGAATGAAATTAAAAATGCTCCGCCAATCAAACTGCTATCAGAACTTGATGAAAACAACAATATCATTTATGAAACAATTCAATGCTTAACATATTTATCCACTGATGAATACCTTATTAAAT
The DNA here is from genome assembly GCA_003708465.2 of Kazachstania kunashirensis. Taxonomy (NCBI): domain Eukaryota; kingdom Fungi; phylum Ascomycota; class Saccharomycetes; order Saccharomycetales; family Saccharomycetaceae; genus Kazachstania; species Kazachstania kunashirensis. Next base: position 17,099 of record PPOH02000256.1, read on the forward strand.
TACCACAATTATCACATGATTATAAAATCACTCAGGATAAGGTATCCGATATAATTGAGTATGATAGCAATGATGCTTTGATAAACCAACCTGGATTGAGTGAATTTTTGAATAAATTCAGCTTCTCACCACTTAAGTCTTTCGAAGACTATATTGATAAACTAGAAGTGAATTTACCCTTAAGTACTGACACTAAGGCTAGTATAGAATACGAATTTGTGTCGTTAAACCATCATTCGATGAGGAGATTCAGGTATTTGGACAAGTACCCAGTTCAGTTTTCGAAGGTGAATGGTGGTCCTTTAGGAGGTTCTTATACTCAAATTGAATTTATCAATGATAAAACATCAAACAATATGATTAGTCGTGACGAATTTTCTCAATTTATTAAAGATATCTTCAAGCTTAATTAACCTCAATATACTTGTAAATATATACTTATTATATAACAATACAATGCATTTCTTTAATACAAAAGTGTTCAAGAACATTTCAATGTTATTTATTTGTAAAAAAGAAAGGAGTTAAAATATGCTATATCATCATGCAATATAGAAAAAGAATGCAATTATATGATTTTATGACTTATTGCTATACTACTTTTCCTTTTTAAAATTAAATGTCTTGGCCAACGAACTTTTCATTTTTTGAGCAGTGCTTCCAGATCTCAATCGATCTGTTGGTATAGGTTCTTCTTCTTCGTCATCCAAATCTTTTGGCGCCGATGACTCACCCAATGCATTCAAACGTCTCTCCCTTTCAAATTCTGTTTCTGATTCTTCTGATTCTTCTGATTCTTCCCTCGAATCATAGCTATAACTGGAATTTGAATCATCCTCTTCATAGTTATTAGTATCTTCATCCTCATCAGAGTAACTAATCTCAGAGTCGTCATCATACGCTTCTCCATGATCTGCATACGTTTGTGTTGGAGCGGGAGTAAGTATCCTATTAACAGATACGTTTCTCTTATTGGAACTATTCTGTTGTGTAGATTGTTTTCTCTGTTCTTTTTGTGATGAGCCTGCTAAAGATGCAGCTCTGTTTCGTAGACCTACAGCTGATAGTGCCTTTGATACAACACCTGTGTTGGATCCATTTTTCTCACTTTCTTCATGTTGATTTATCTTATACCTTCTAATAACGTCACCGTCTTCATTTTCAATAATCAATAAATTATCAATCTTAAATGCGTGAAATTTATGCCTTTTAGCACTATCCACAGATGAAGTCGACCCATTTAGGATACTTGAACGTCTACTATTACTTTTCCCGGTTGCATCTTCAACAAATGATGGTACACTTGTAAGAGCAATAGGAGATAAAGCATGTTTTAACGCTTTCAAACTACCAACCGATTCGCGAGATATTATCTTCTTTAATGGATTACTTGTATGTGATTCAATATTTGCTTCTTCATCATTCTGAGGTAAGCTTAATTTAGCCTCATCTAAAATTTCACCATGTTTATTTTCAATAATGATTCGGTCACCTTCAGCATAGGCAACTTTACCGGTATTTTCTGCTTCTTCAATTTCCTTTTTCCTTTCATCCTCTACTGATGTCATCGACATTTCACTTGAAGCATTTTGAAATTCTTTATCATCATCTTCAACATCATGTGGTAGACCATTTGATGATTCAGTAGAAAGAAATTTCGAAGAGTATGAATCGGTATTAGCGATTCTATCACTCCCGTACGACAATCCGCCATCCGAGTCAAAATCGGGGTATGTTGGTAATTCTTGAACAGTTGGACTAATTATATGACTTTCATCAGATTTTATGTTCTCTTCATTGACATTAGACTGTGATCTTGAGTCATAATATTCTTTTTCCGAATATTCACCAGGTGAAATTGCCCCTTCATCTTCTTTAGATGGTACAACAGAAGAACTTAAGGCAAAAGTAGCGGCACGAGCTTCCTTTTCACGCTGCAACCTTTCCCTACCTAAATCGTTTAATTCATCATCATATTCCTTGTAATAATTCTTAGACCTAGAATGGAATATTTCTTGTGCAAAATGTTTATGGCCCAATTTAAGATTTTTCTGCTTATGTTTCTTATGTTTTCTTCTTCTCATACCACCAGCATGTCTTACCGGTATACCACTTGTTTCGATAGTACTTGTTCTTGACATATCTTGTTCCCTTCCACTTGGGATCAAATTACCTTTAGTATCAACTCTTTGTAATGAGAATGAACGACCAGTTTTATTCAATGATGGCAATCTTTGCATCCATGAGCTTTTACCGCCACCAAAAGTAGTTTGCGTTGTGAAAGTTTTAGTTAATGTAATGGTGTTCAAATGTCGACCTAATGTAATGATTGCAACAGATGACCCATGTACGATGATAGATGTAACAATAAAGAAACAAACAATTGGCCAAATACAGGCGATCAACTGATAATGCTCTGTACCTTCTACTGGTAGATATCTTAATGGAGTTTCTTCATCTGATATACTACTCTCTAACTCAGATCTGGCCAAAATTGCTGCAAAAATAGCACCAACACCAATAGGACCAAAATGTCCGACGAATAAAGCTTCACGCCAAGATTTGATATCTGGGATGAATTTTCTTAATGCTAAAACTGCTGGAATTCTACGTAAGAAAATAACAACAATTGCTAAAATAATAAGTCTCCAAACGTTACAACCAATATCACCGTTATTAAATTGACTCCAAGGAACAATGGCACCAAAATAAATAAAATATGCATAGTTTAACAGTAAATCGATAACAGTTGAAACTTTACTCTCTTCAGTCTTAGTTGAAAACCACCCATCCCACGCGAATGTAGCACCAGCTGCAAATGAGACTAATAAATCGTCGACACCTAAAATTGAACCAAAACCAGCACAACAGAGGGATAATACCACATAGAATGCCAAAAACGATTCACGATCGATAATATTTTTATCTTCAGCAAACTTAATACATCTTTTACCTAGGTATCCAATAAAAACACCTAGTAGACAACCGAAAACACATTCATAAAGAATTGTAACACAAATCCAATCTTTAACAATTTCTCTTCCATTACCTGGATGTAAAATAAGATTTAAAGCCAAAAAAATAAATGGAAATGCCATACCATCATTACAGCCAGACTCGGCAGATAATAAATTTCTTAAATGACCCGGTACCCTTTGTGCAAATTTACCTGAGACAACAGATTGAGCTAAAATTGGATCTGTAGCAGTGACACAAGCTGAAACTAACAAACTTGCAGAAAAATTTAAACCTGGAATTAAGATCCAAACGAATAAACCGATGATTAGCCAACCGGCTGTCATTACAGGTAATAATAACATGACAACTGAAAGCCAGTGCTTTAGCATATATTTTCTTGGTAACTCTACTGCCACTGCAAAAATTTGTAAACATAATACAATACGAGTAATTTCTAAAGTAATAGAATCTGAGTTACCCCATGTTAAGGGATTAAACCAATTTAAACATACCGGCCCTACAATAATACCGAAGATACCTGCAACTGTGGATTCACCAATATATAACTTTTCTTTAATGAATAATGAAACTAATGAGAAAATCGATGAAAACACACCAATACATGCATATGCGACATGAGCTTCGGAGACATCTAAGTGCTCCCACACAGCCATTGTATGATATCTATCTAATAACTTTTACTGTTTTAAGTCCTATTCTTAACCTTGAAAAATTTCCACGAACAATAAGATATCAATTATACGGTTCAGCAAAAAAGGATTCAAATTTAATTTCAATTTGAATTTAATTAACTTGCCTCAATAGAAAATGTGATAAATAAAAAATGCTCTAGCAATAATAAAATAGTTATATAATAATAGCTAAGCTAAACAATTGATAATGCTGTAATCTATCCTTAAAAACAGAATAGAAAAAATGAAAAAAAAAGTCTATCAGTATTGTAGAGTTTTCAATAGTGACAAACAGTTATCACTGTCTAGAATTTTTATTCTATATACGGTACTTGAACCGTAAGTTGCAAACTACTTCTGAACGATTAAGTGTTTTGTCCAATGAATATTCTATATCATATTTCACAAATTGATTATTGCGCATTCCGTGGAGGAAGCACTGGCGATGAGCTATTCGTGGATTGTGATATGTATATCTACATAACCATACAAATAGGTAACAATAAGAGTCTCATATATAGTAAAATGCGAACCTGGAGCCCTCAATGGTACTGTCGACAACGTGATAGAGTTGTAACTTCTGTTGGGTGATCGCATGTTCGAGAAACTGCGTTGTGATGTCTTGTGATCTCAAGTGGATCCCAATGATGCATCGTACCTCAGTTGAAGCATTGATGAAATGCTTTCTTAGCTGGCTCAATGTTTGTAAAAACGGCTCAATAAGATACTCATTGTATATGACATCCATTGCGATGATGTATACAGTATCATTTTCGTTGCTCAATCGTTCCAAGTATGGATGAGGAACTTTTGAACTAAATTTCTCCCAATCCAGTTCTTCAACCTCTATGCATACGGAACTCTTATTTTTGCGATGTATTATTTTATTTTCATTAATATCAGCAATAGTACTTGATTTATTTTCTTCTTCTTCATATTCATTACTAATATTTAATGTTTTCGAGATACACTCACGTTTGTTAATCTCAGATAAATTCTCTCTAATGTTGGATTTTAATTTGTTCAAAATACCTCTTTGGTCAGTACATACATATTCATCCACATGATTTGCCAATATGACTGACAATAATGGAGAAATTCCTGTACCAAGTTCAAGAATCCCGACTTTCTTTTCTTTGCTATATAATGACGGTATACTAATGGTATTTTTGGCATCATCCAATTCTGAGAAGCTCCCAAGAACAGTAACATCCGATCCTTCTCTAAATGGCAGTGCCCCTTCATTATATAATAGCCAATTAATGAAAAACGGCGTGCTTGACCATAATACGTAGCCCGTCGTGGAATTGTTATTTGATACAGTCGACTTTAAATCTGTTATAGATTGTTCAATGACCAAGTTGTACCTCTCACCTTCAGTTTTAGAGCGTGATTTCTTCTTACGACTTGTTCCTTTCTTTTCTTTAGTAAGCTCAACTTCCTGTAAAACTGGAGGTTCAAAATCAATTTCAATTCGAGTCGATGACCTTTCTTGAATTCCTAGATCCTGTTTCAATTCGTCCACATTTCTCTCTAGTCCAACATATCTATCAAAAAGATGCTCATATAATGTATCTTCATCCAATTTCAATAATCCAAAACCCATAAAACTACGCACTGCCAGTTATTATATCTTTATTTTGTTTTTAACATTTCTGTCATTGAGCCTTCTATATACTTCAATTGATTGCTAAATTTTCACTGCGAAGCGATATGCTCTATTAAAGAATCAGTGTATAATGAAAAAAAATGCTATTATTGTTACCTAAATTATATATGTTCTAACTAAAATAAGTTTTAAGTCCTTTTGAGACTGATGCCGTTCTTATCTGCCCAACTTTGAATGGTTGATCCATCAATGCGGTCAACAAATGGATCTAATTCAACCAATTCAAGTAAAAAAGTCTCTAACAATATTGGTTGCATTGTCTGAATTTTTTCCAACAAAGGTGGTGATTGTTTAACTAATCTTGTTAAATGATTAAAAATATCTATCTTAGATTCCTTTGATACGGAATCCTGTGTTAATATCTGGGAAGCTGCTTCTAATGACTCTGTCATTTGAGATTTTATCCTAGAAGGTTTCAGACCGATGTCCTTCAGTTGTTGTCTCAATTCTTGTGCCGTTTGTGACATAATAATATTACTAGACTTCTTATTTGGAGAAGAAGCTCTAGTGCTGACGTTTTCTAACAGATGATTTTCGTGCGATTTTATTTCCAAAACTAAAGGTTGGATATCAGCAGGCTCATCACATTCAGAATCCTTTATCACCATGTCATCTTTTGATGTGGTTGCAATATATTCTGATGTATCTGTAAATTCGAATGGTATTTGCCTATTAATGATCTTGTCGCATGTAGAACTAGATAGTTTTACATTAATGGTGAAATCAAGAATTTGCTTTGAATCATTTTTGTTATTCACCATTACAGTCGAAGATCGAGTAGCTGGAACTTCTATACTACCTGCAACATTCTCAACTGATAAAGCAACTACTTCTCTTCTCGTTGATTTATCAGATTTTACCGGAGAAATAAGTTTGTTAACTACCTTAAACGATTCTTGGGTTAAATCAATGATATCATCTTCTTCAGCTGTTCGTTTAGGGGATATACTTTTCATACGACTAATGACAGGTTCAAGCAATGGAATGTTATCAAGAAATGTTACCTGACTTTTGATAGTTTCATTTACTGGAAGTTCTATTACCAGGTCATCCATACTATCAGGGATAATCATATCATTGTCACTGATTTCAGTATTATCACTAGGAGATCCATCAATTATCATGCTATCATCCTTATCCAATCCATTTTTGTCTGGATGGTGTAGTTGTGGAAGAACACTATCTCTTCTGATAGCATGCTCTCTCATGATATCACTTTCAAGTTGTGTATAATGTTTAGGACTAGTCTGTCTCTTTTCTTTGGAAGGACATTGATTTGACATCACATTTCGATCGGTAGTAGAAACTGTTGGATTAGTAATATGCTGTTCCTGTGTTATTTTCTCTTCAAGTAGTTCAATTTCACCTATTTTTGAATCGGTTACAATACGTTCCTGCGTCATAAGTAAACTGTCATCGTTTGAACTGGCATCATCATTAGCAATGTGTTCCTGCGTTATCAATAAACTTTTTTCCTGCTCACTAGTATCATCCATAACTTGAGAAAGTGACAATAATTTCAATGCTTCTGCATTAACCTGTGTAGATTTAACTACTCCAACCGTTTCTAGATTACTACCTAGGCTTTGTAAATTCAATTCTTTTGGTGGTCGTTGAGATGAATTCCACATATCTTCCGTATCATCATTACCATATAAATATGTGTATACTTCTCTTACATCCTGTGTGTTGCTTTGGGGAATATTTTGTAGAAGACGACTAATTTTTTTCCACTCTTCTGCATTATATACATCAAATGAGTACGATGCTTTTGATTTATTAGCATTACTAATTAGTGAGGTTTCCGTCTCACGCTGAACTCTAATAATATCTTGCACCTTACGGTGTTTTCCTGATAACTGTTTCAAAAGATTTTGTGCCCTGGAATAATAAAACTTATCACTATTCTGGGAACCCTTAGTTGCTTCAGATCTATTCACTTTATTTTTTTTACTTGAAGGTTTTTGTGTCAAACTCGAGGTTGACCTTTGTCTTTTTGGTTTTGATATTGGTTTTTCTACGCTTTCTATTCCTAAATTTGGCTCCAAAGAGTATTTAAAATGCTGTAGTTTTGATTTAGCTTCTAGATCATGTTCAAATGTATCCAATCTACTTTGAATCTGCGTGCTAATAAATATACTTCCATCATTTTCTATATTTACATCTTCTGTTTCTGCTTTATCAATTTTTCCATCACTTGGCATCTCTTCATTCTCACTAATATCCTGATTATCTCTTTTAATATAATCGGCAGCATTCTGTTCATTCAACTTATCCATCTTTACTGGAGAACTGAAATTACTCGAGTTAACCTTCAAACTTCCTTCCTGACTTGATTTTGAAGATTGTGAAAACTTTAATAATGGAACTTGTGTACCTATCAATTCTTCCGCATCTTCATTATTTTCGATTGTATCTAGATCAGGTTGAATTTGGTCATCGATATCAGCATGCTCATTAATCAAGTCTAAATTCCTTTGAGCTCTTCTATAATCCATTCTGAAGTACCACAACTATACACAATGTATCGTGGAACTTTCTGTTTAGCTGCACAGATAACCTTTGAAACAGTTTCCTTGTTTCTTTCTTACTGTTTTATAAATTGTAATATCTTCAATCGCTTACATAAATTAATCAGGTAGTTTAATCGACTTCGCGTGTTCGCTTAACAATACATTGGTGATAAGCTCAATGAAAGAATGCTTGTAAGAACAAATTATAATGCTGTATACGTACCTAATATTTACTTGTATTTACGTATTGGATGTACTTTTATATGCAGGTAATACCAAACTATTGTCTAATAATGTATGTTACAATAGTTTGGCGTCTAAGAAATCTTTCTGTTCGATTACACAATCTGATTTATCTACGATTCCCAGAGTAATCAAATCTGACCAGAATACTTTTATCTTGTCACTACAATATTTATCATAGTCGAATGTATCAATATTAACACCTTCTGTATCATCTGCGTCCTCTCGGTCATCAGAGTAGGATGCGGATTCAGCATTTTCTTCTCGATCTTCTGCTGCTGTTTTTATAATGTATGTTTCTCCATTTGGCCCTGATGATTCTCGGACCAGGTCGTCTGATTTATCTTCTAAAGTACCACTCTGTAAGATACCCCATAGAGACCAAAATAACTGTACCGTTGCTCTCCATCTAATGATTGAGTTATAAAAATATCTGACTTCATTGTCTATAACTGTTTTTCTGTTTGCTCTATCACCCCCTTGTAAATGAGAAACGTAAGAATACAAGAAATTTAACAATTGCTCTTTGTTGGGGAACGCATATGGATTACACTTATATGGATGAGATCCACTATAATCATGCATCCATTCACTTAAATGATTCGCCAAATCATATGCTGCCGGATTAGGACCTGCATATTCAAAATCTATAACTACCAATTTAGAATCTTGAATTTGATCATGTCTTGGCGGATTAATAATTTTTTCAAGTGACACACCAGATTCTGAAGGAAACAATGACGAACTTGATTCTACAGCGGATAGTGAACTAGTTTCACTTTCAGTTTGAATTGGATTATTATCAGTACTTTCAACAACAGGCGATGTAAATAATAAATTACCATATTGCGCATCATTATGACAAAACACTAATTTTGATTTTTCTTGTGTATATAACCATTTGCGATATTTCTGAATAATGTTTTTAAAATGTTTCCAGTCGGAACAATGGAATGCCTGTTGTACATTCTGATCATTGGATACCCAATGATTGCCAACTGTATCAAGAATTGATAACCATTTAGAAATTTTTTGCCAACTTGCTGGTTCAGATTCTATTTCCGAACGTAATAATGGTACACCACTGTGTAATTCTTTCATTCTTCTTGCAATTCTCTGCGATGTCTTCCAATCTCTAATATCATCTCTTCCCAATGTTGTTGAATTTTCCAAATATTGTTCAAATCTACCGTTTTCGAAGCAACCAAATAGAGATGGACCAATATTTCTGATAGATAGTCTTGCTAATATTTGCAATTCATAATCTCTATCAATGATTGTATCATTACTGGTACCATAAACTCTCAATAAAAGTGATGGTAACTTTGGATATTCAACTTTATAGATTGCATTTGTCATTGCTCCTGAAATTTTAGTTAATGTAATGGATTTTGGATCTAACGGTGAAATTGTTGAATTCTTTGAATTCCATTTGGGAAGTCTCAATATACGAATAATATTTAATATGTCTTGCTTTAAATAATAATCTGGTAATGTTGCATCTAATATTACTCTTACAAAAGGAATTTCGATATATTCATTTTTGCTCGGATTCTTAGAATTATTTGGTCCAATGTCTACTTTTAAACCAGTAAGGTTTGGTAAGTTTGATGGTTTTTTTGCATCATTTGATTGTTCAGTATCTGTTTCCAATCGAGATAACGATTCATCCAATTTATTCATATCTAATTCATTATCACTTAAAAAATCGATAGCAACTTCATCGTCTCTATCAAAACTAATAGTACGTATTAGCCTTTGAGAAGATCTGCTTCTAGTCAATGATGGTTGCCTTGAACTTGAAGTTGAACCTGATCTTGAATGTGACCTGGAATTGGGCCCGGTATATTTATCACTACCAGACATATATGTGGAGTTTGTAATATTTTATTATTTTTATCCAAAGGTAACTTTGGAGAAAAATATAAAATTTCAAAGGTTACCTTTATATTCAATTTACTACCAGAAATAGCCAGAATTATTTGTGTCGTTTGTTGTGCTGAACACGAAATTACGAACAGCTGGATGATCAGCATATGATTTTTTCCCCCCCTCTCAACAGCGCATTCCGGATTTATTTGAAGAGACAAAAAAGTTGCTGCCATAGGCAGACAATGAAATAAAGAAGAAAAAATAATAATGGGATAAACTGCGTGAGCATTCAATATACATTTTTGCATATTATGAACGAATTTCATACAAAAATAGAAAAAAGGGTTTAATGGACTTTTTAAAAGCGAATTATTCATCATCTTCTTTGTCTTCAGATTCGGAATCAGAGTGTGACAGTGAACGTGAACGTGAAAGTGGAGATTTTGAAGAAGAATTACCTATTGTACCCGGTGAAATACTGAATAAGTATCATATTAAACCGAATTTGAAAAAATACACCATTGGTGCGAAATGAAACCGACGATAATTGGTAAATGGTCAACTTTTGTATATTTCGAATGGAGACTTACTTCAAACGATCGAATAAAATTAGATAAAATTCTGTCAAATTGTAATAATATCTTAGGTCAGAATGATTGTCCATTACTATTTGAACCATTACATTGGAGTCCCTTAGGTTCACCTCAACCATTACATGTAACGCTATGTCCAAACATCTTATTCAATAACACAACACAAAGAGAAAAATTCCATTCCAATTTACAATCAGCCATAGAACAAAGTAATCTTAAACTCTTTGAGATGAAATTCGACCCAGTTGCTACAATAATGAAATCTGCTACAAACCAAAAAAACGTTTTTCTTACTTTGGATGTACAATCCAACATAAAAGACAAACAAATAACAGAGTTATCAAACATAATAGATAACGCCCTCGAAAAACAAGGCAAACAAACACTTTTCCAATTCAACCCCTCAGCCACTCATATGTCCATTGGACAACTTCAAGTACCAAACTCAAACCAACTCAGCATCCCCACTCTCAATAACATCATTCGCACCAATTGTAATAATATCATACCCACAACCCCATCATTTACAGTAGACACCCTCAGAATCGACAAAAATAGAGAATCCATAACCATAAACTTCCCACGAGAAAAAAACACAAGAAATTAAATCACAAATCCATGCCTTTTATATACAAATTTTTCCTTTCAGCGGCTAAAACATTCACCTGTCACGTGAATATCACATGCTTCAAAAAATAAATCACGTGATTATAGAAAAAATAATTCTTCGCCCCAAAACGGAAATTCGTAAATAAAGAAAAATCGGGAAAACAAACAGAAAAAAACTATGAAATCGTTTGGTTAGTCTTTCGTAGTAACTGGGTTACTTTAAGGTTTATTAAAGCTGATAATTGTTTGTTTAGCGATTTTGTATCGAGATAGTTTTCTTACAAAGGAGTGTTACAATACATTGATCATTATAGATTTGTTTTTTATAACTTTTAACAACTAAGGCCAAAAAAAATAAGAGATATCAATCTACTATTGTAGTTCTTTTTATTTGTTCTCCCCTTCGAAGACTGTTGAGTTACAGCTCGTAGATTCCATTGCTTTTTTAATTTTGATTTTTGTGAATATAAAAATATATATATATACTCCCTTCTCTATCGAAACATTTAATTTTTAATCTTTAACTTTGATTAATTTTCAATCAAGATAACCATTTGATATCAAACACTCGGACACTTATTATTCTATTAATTTATTTATCCAGTACATAACTTTTATTCAAAACTAGTACTAAGGAAATATGGACTCTGTAATTGACTCATGGTTAATTAATCCCTCAAGTTCTCTAAATGATAACAACAACAACAACAATAATAATAATAGTCAAAACAACATTCACACACCTACTAATGCAATGAATTTGAATACTGAGGATTATCTGAACAATAATACCAGAAACAATAACAATCCTAATAATAATGACTTCAATTTAAATAATTATGCACAGGATGCATATCATCCAGATCAACAAAAAGGAACCACAATATCAAAGGATGTTTACGATATAAGTTATAACGATATCGATAATTTATTAACACAAGAGTTAAGAGATTTAGATATTCCAATGGCACCTTCTCCAAATGAAAACCAGTTTGATTGGAAACAAAATATTTTAACAACTCCACAACAAATTCAATTAAAACATAGTAAAAAACCGTCAATGGCTCATAAAAGAGGTTTAAGTGGTACCGCTATCTTTGGTTTTGCAAATCATAATAAAACTTTAAGTATATCAAGTTTACAAAAGACAATACTTGATATTTCAAAAGATCCAAATTTAAATGATATGATGAATAATTATAATACAACAACATCAAATTACTCAAAGGACAGTAGTAATAAAAATTATATGACCAATCCAAATGAAATACTTAATAACAAAGCTAACGATCCAGCTAACGATCAATTAAGTAGGCTGATCCTAAATCAACAGGAAGAATTAAGATTAGCACTACAGAAACAAAAAGAAGTAAATAGAAAATTGGAACAACAATTAAGAGAAAATCAAATGCAACAAGAAAAAATACAAAAAGTTCTAGACAAACAAGAAATGACAGCACAACAACTAGTGCCACCACCATCATCTTCTCCAATGAGGACAACCATTTCTCCTCAAATAATTAGAACTCCAGCAAAATCAAACACATTAAATCCTCAGGATGATCCATTAATTATAACAAGTAATTCTGCAAGTGGAAAGTATCAATTTCCACCTCCAACAATGGCTTCTCCATCAATGTCACCAATGAACGGGTCACCGTCGAGAGGTCATTACAACAGATCAAGGAATATGCAAATGAATAATTTACAGTTACAAGATAATTATAATACTGCTCCACCTGCAGCAGTATTTGACACATATAGAAGCCCAGAAAAGGCAAATCTAATGGACGGGTTGAAGACCCCAAACAATGAATCAATTCCACATAATAATAGTAATGGTTCATACAGAAAAAATCAACCATTCACACCAATATCTTCCGTTCCATCTTCCAGTTCTCATTCAAATAATAATGTTGTACATTATAAGAAAGAATCAGTTATTTCTACGGTATCGACGATACCGCAACAGGATGAATCGGAATATCTAAATAAGATGAATAACAACGACAATTTATTAGGTCTTGGTTTACAATTACCAGATCCAGGAAGAAATCAATCGAAAATTGATGTTCTACCAACGATACGGGGCTCGACTGAGAACACTCCGATTAAATCAAGATTTCCTAAAAAATATACATTTCAACACACACCAGTTAAAAATCAATCACCACTGCGAGATCCCTATGAATCCAATGGTCCTTTATCGAAACAAGTTTTCTTACATGGAACACCAGAAAGAGTTATTGCGCAACCACCACCACCTATTGAATTTAATTCAAGTCCGATGAAGATCACAAAGAAGCCTTCAACATTACCCCCTGGATCAATTGATACTTATGTTAAAGAAATACCAGGTAAATTATTTCAATGTTTATACCCCGACTGTGGTAAAATATTTAAAAGACGTTATAATGTTCGTTCACATATTCAAACACATCTGCAGGATAGACCATATGAATGTGATTACGAAGGCTGTCATAAAGCATTTGTAAGAAATCATGATCTTGTCAGACACAAAAAAGCACATGCAGCAAAAATGTATGCTTGCCCATGTGGTAAAAGATTCAATAAAGAGAGTGCTCTACTTTCCCACAGAAGCAAACTGACATGTAGTGGTGGTAAGAAATTCGATGTTTCTATCACTAAATCATCATCGCCAATAAAATATCACGGGGGAGACTTGGAGAGAGATATCAATACTAGCCCCATCAAAGAAAACATCCAAAGAGACAAGACTGGTTATGTACTTACAAGGATGGAAGAACAGTTATCGAACGAAATTGAGAAATATGGTTTACTGAAACCACCTAATATCTCCGGCCGTCCCGAAGACGTCTCACTGATGCTCACGCTATCACCTCCGTCAGGGTTAAGTGATTTCAGCTCACCTTAGACAGGACGTGCCAATGAACAATCCAATACCCATATATATATATATAGATACGCCAATACGTATATACCTAATGTTTATACTATTCTTTAATAAATATTATTTATCACGTGATATATAACCTTGACGGTATCTTTTGATGCGTTTTTTTTTTTTTCAATGATCTGGGACTCTCCTGAGTAATAATATCTTTATATGTATATATTTAGTGCAAAGTAACGAACTAATTTTTTAGTTGCAGAAAGGGTAAAAGAGTGATAGGTTTCAAGAATTGTTAGCTAGATATTGAATATCGTGTTTCTACCACTAGGATAGTACAAATTATCGAATTTTACGAATTGTTGTTATTTTTATTTTTATTAATTATCCACACAGTTTAACGTTGTCGAAATGTTAGAAATACTGCCTAGAGACTCTTCCACTGATACATGTCAAACAACAAGCGATTATAATGGGCACCAAAATTTAAGGATTCTATCAGTATTTATTATACTGATATCATCAGGTTTAGGTGTATATTTTCCAATTCTAGCATCTCGTTATTCATTTATTAGACTTCCAGATTGGTGTTTCTTTCTGGCGAAATTCTTTGGTTCTGGTGTGATTGTTGCTACGGCATTTATTCATTTATTAGAACCTGCATCAGATGCACTGGGGGATGACTGTTTAGGTGGCACTTTTGCAGAATATCCCTGGGCATTCGGTATTTGCTTAATGTCTTTATTTCTTTTGTTTTTCACTGAAATTGTAACTCATCATTTTGTTACTAAAGCTATGGGGGATGATCACGGTCATCATAACGATGTGATGGACTTAGATAGTTTAGGTTCATCTAGTTTCACCGATGCTGACGACATCAGAGTTATTTACAATAGAGAAGTAAGTAATATTAACGTTGCTACTTTAATAAACAGCATGACTAAACCAGAATCATTCGAAGATAATGAAAACAACACCAACATCATAGAAGAAGATTACAAGTACGATTTAGAGTCAGGCTTGCATAATAATTTGAAAATTAGCGATAGCAAAAAAACTACCATAAATGCTAACAAATCTTTAAATAAACTTGGTTCCGTACCAGGAACAGACCACTTTGCTCATGATGACGATCATCAAGATGCCTCTCAGTTGGGAACTCCTATTAATCAAGAAGGTAGAGAACAATATTTAAATCAAATATTTTCAGTAACGATTTTAGAATTCGGTATCATTTTCCATTCGGTATTTGTTGGTTTATCACTATCTGTATCAGGTGAAGAATTTGAAACTCTTTTTGTTGTTTTAACATTCCATCAAATGTTTGAAGGTTTAGGTTTAGGTACCAGAGTTGCTGAGACCCATTGGCCACAAAATAAAAAGTATATTCCCTGGTTAATGGGATTTGCATTTACGATCACTGCACCAATTGCAGCTGCAATTGGTATTGGTGTGAGAAATTCTTTCTTACCTGGTTCAAGAACTGCGTTAATCACTAATGGTGTATTCGATTCTATCTCTGCTGGTATTTTAATTTACACTGGTTTAGTAGAATTAATGGCTCACGAATTTTTGTACTCGAACCAATTCAAAGGACCTGATGGGTTCAAGAAAATGTTATCTGCATATTTCGTTATGTGCCTAGGAGCTGCTCTAATGGCAGTATTGGGTAAATGGGCTTAAACACACATTTTCTTTGAAGGTTTTTCTGGTTTATCATTTCCCACCTTTTTATGACTTACGAACGAACATTATTTTTTTTTAAAAATTACAAAATACTCTCATTTCATTCATACATGCTTCCATCCTAAGGGGACTATACAGCAAATTTGAAGCGAATTGAAATTGTACTATTAAATAAATTTTTTATTTTTTATTTATTTGTTTTATACACATCTTCCAATATAATAAAACTTGCATGCAATTATACGTTGGCGGTACTTTATTTAGATATACAGTATCATATAAATTTCTTTATGCTAATGTTTCAAAAATTCTCTTTTTAGCATTCTTTTCCTCTTGGGCCCTTTGCTCATACTCATCAACAAATTCAAAGTTATGTCTCAAATTCCATTGTTGTTTGATAAACTCTAAACCTTGAATATTGAATCCCAGATCATCAACATTCATCATCAATTTTTTTCTCAATTGATCTTTCACTCTATTAATTTGTAATTTCAAATCTTCATTCTTCTGAGTTATAAGCTCTCTGTGATTAGATTTTACAACAAAGAAAAGATTTCTACAAACCAATGGTAAATGATTATTGCTCAATTTGAAGTCCTTTAGTGCAATATCAATAAACTTTAGGAATTTTAAAATATAGGAGAATGGGAAAACCAAAAGAGCATCCTCTAGTTGAGAAGGTTTAATTCTTACTAAAGTATCCATAATGTATTCTTCTGGCCTCTTATTTACAGCCACTAAAATAGCGTTCTCTTGTGGTTTCATGGGAGGTTCGCCTAATTTCTTCTTTTGCCATTGTTTCATAGCCTTTTCATATTCTTCTTCTTTCTCGATTACAGCCGTACCTAAATCTAGAGCTTCCATTAACCTTTCACTCGCCTTTAATGACTCTAACGTTTGCTTATGAACACCAGTAACTTCATCCTCTTGACCTTCACCAGTAGCACCATCCTTCTTAAACGCATCATCACCATTAGATCCTTCAAGAGAATCTAACAAAGTGTCTTCATATTGTTCTTCCATCTCCTTTTCTCTTTCTTCTTCAAGAAATACTTCATCTTCTGTTTCACCCCATACCCTGATACTATGATCGTGAGATGTTGATACAACAAAAGAGGCATCATTGGCAATAGCTAGAGCCCAAACCTCACTTTGGTGAGCCGCTAATTTTTGGATACATTCAAACTTGTCACCATCCCAATATTTAACCAGACCATCCTTAGAACAACTGAAAAAATTGTGTGATTCTGGTACAAATTTGACATTCATAATAGAATCCTGATGTGCGAATAAGGATTTATGACAATCACCGAAGTCTAAACCCCAAATTTTAATATTCTTATCTGCCGATGATGTGATGATTAACTTTGAATCAAATGACATATCTATGGATAGAACAGGTAACTTATGCCCATATAAACTTAAGAAAAATTTCATAGTATCTACGAAGAAAATCTTAACTGTATTATCCAATAATGACACAGCTAAATATTTATCATCTGGAGAGAGTCTAATACTCAATATATCATCGTTCAATTCCATTGTTGTATCATGACGTAATTTTAACGCCAGGATAAATTTATTTGTTGTGCCTGGTACAAGTTGTTGATCCAATTCAAAATTCCAAAATTTAACAGTTTTATCTGCTGAACCAGTAATTAATTTTTTACCATCTTTGGTTATGTCCAATGACCAGATAGCGGCATCATGTGCATCTTCAATATTTTCTAGTCGAGTAGATGAAACAAGATCAAATAACTGTAATTCACCATTTCTGGTACCTACAATAACCAATAAACCACCTGGTAAAAACTTACACGTCAAAGCAAAACCACATTCGTATGTTCTTATACATAATTTTGTTTTTAAATTCCAGATTTTTAATAAACCATTAGATGCAGTTGCCAAAAGTTTATTATCGTCACTGATATCAATAGCACGGATATCGGTTCTTAAACCTTGAAGTTCGACTGTATGTAATTTACTTGGTGTTGGTTGTTTTGGATCTCTTTTCTCATATGGAATCGAATAGTATTCAATTGTGTTACTGCTTGTGGTAACAACCATTTCCAACTTTGATTGGGTGGTATACGCCCAGGACACAGATTTAACTTTAAATGCAGATCTTACAATTTGAAATGGGTGCATTATTAATGAAACATACGAGTCCTTTATACTAGCTTCAATTTCTTCATCTGATGCCCCCTTTTCTTTTAATCTCTTTTCTCTTTTTTTTAATGCTCTTGCAACTTCATCTTCTTTTCTTATCCTGAACACTTCGATTGTTTTATCTGCATTTTGAATATAAAAGAATGCAACACCTTCAGGATTAATAGCAAATTCTACATCTAAACCTCTTTGCTTACTTTGCTTTTCATGAATACCTTTTTCAATTAATTTTGCACCATTGTCATTTTCTAAATTTAGTTGCCAGATTTTAACTTGTGAATCTGCACCTGTAGTTATTACAAGGTCGTTATGAATACCTAAACTCCAACATTCACCATTATGTGCAATATGAGTCTCAATACATTGTTGAATTTTTAAATCCCAAATTTTGATTAAACCATCCTTCGATATACTAACTAACCAGTTTTCATCTTCACACCATATACCGGTAATACTATCCTTATGCGATCTTAATTTATATAAACCAACTTCACTGACAAGATCCCATACAATGATATTCGAGTCTCTGGAACCTGAAATTAATCTAGTACCTGTAGTATCGAAACGTAATACAGTAATGGCAGATTTATGACCAGAAAAACTTAATAAAACAGACTTTGACATAAGATCCCAAACTTTGATAATACCGTCAGCATAACCTACTGCTAGTAAATCAGTTTCTTTATGATGCCTTAAGTAAGTGACTTCTGCAGGTTTGGAAGACTTGGAATCAACTGCACCTGGAGGTAAACCGTCTGTTAAAAAATTATCCAATTCACCAGTCTTAATGTCCCATATGTTAACATTTTCTAATGCACTTGTAATAAGTTTACCAGGATTAGTAGATCTTTTGGTTGATGTTGGTGAAGTTGGAACACTATTAGAGTTGGAACCAATGATACCGAACACCGACTCCTGTTCAAAACGTTGATACGACTTGACCATTTCTGTAATCTACCACAATATCCTTTTGCGTATCACTTAAAATTGGGATAGATAAATTGATTGATACCACCACTAATAAACCTCTTTCATCAATACAAAATTTTTATGTACATACTAAAGATATTGCGATGAGATGAGATTGAAATTTTCATTTCGAAAAATTTTCAGATATGATTACCCGGTGCAAAACTTTCAGAGTATAAAAGAAGTGAACCATGCTAATATACAAGACATGACATCCAACTGTATAAAGATGTATTATATGGTGATATTTGCCAGGTTATATATTATCCATGGGCGATGCTATTTGTGATGGCACAGGAATGCTAGGTATTTGCCTGTTCTGGTTTGTTCCAAGTATCGCAATTATGTCTTTTGATCGTTTATCATTAAAATGTATATAGTATATGTATATACTTATACATATCGTGTGTGTCTTTAGATATGTTTCGTATCTTCTAAATACTCGAAGAATTCATCAAATAGGTATGGCCATGCATCATTCTCATCGTATTTCTTTGCAATAGCAGCAAAATCATAAAACTTCTTAAAATATTCGATTAACATATGCCAGCAGTCGTTGGTGATATCTTGTTTGTTTTCTGACTCGAGAAAAGTCAACCAACTGGAAAACAATTCGGGGTCAATTTTAATAACAGGTTTATGATCTAAATCTTGACTGAAGAATAATCTCCAATAATCGATAGCAGTCTCTAAATCGATTGTTTTCTTACCAGTATCAAGAACCAAACCAAATGTATAATTATAAATATCGGTGAAATAATCTTCATCTGTAAATAGTCTTACTTCCAAGTCTTTTATTACAGCTTGCATATCGCTAAGTTGGGAGCAACCTTGCATGAACCAATTGGATAAAAATTGTTCTTCATTAATTGGACTTGTGAGTCGTTCCCAACCCAACAGTTTTGCCAAGCATATTGTAACCAAATCCTCCAAGTTCAAGTTTAAATCAGCAATGAACTTTATCATTCCCTCAAAATTAATTATATTGTCATCATTACTGTAGTTGTTAAATAGTGTTTTCAACTCATCGGGATATTTTACTTGCTCTTGCTTAGTGCTGACAAACCCACCCAGTTCCGAGTCATAATAATCATTTAAGGCGTAGTTTATTTGCCAACTGTTCTGATTGAGGTATTTTCTCGCAACTTCGTTCGTCGATTCAGTCAGATCAACAAACCTTTGTATCTTTTCTTCTTCCTTAGACACCTAATATAATGCTTATTTAGCAAACAACGTTAGTAAAACGAACCACAAAGAAAACCAAGAAACCAGTAAAGTCCATTAAGTATTTCACATACCATTTAACTATCGACAATCAGATTGTCAGTTACTCCACTTTTGAATAACTTTGTATATCATACACTGTTTTCCATTATACAATTTTAATAAAATATCGAAAAGCACAAAATAGAAAAAACCGTCAAATTAACAAGATCTGTAATATATTCGAGATTTAAGGGTGAATACAGATATATAAAAACCGAGGTTAGTGATTATGTCTACTGTACAATTGTTACATTCATATCTACCATCTGAACAGTATTCTGATGACTTGGATTCATTGTTGTGGTGGTTACATCCGCAAGGGCATCAGAGTAGACCGCCTTCATTGAGATTGAAGAATTGCATTAGAAAGATATCAGATATACAATCACAAGAGTTTTCCAAGTTATTAAATCAGTATTATATTGAGGTAGTTCGCGTTGAGTACTTGAAGTTTATAGATGATCCAAAACACCAACCTTTAAAATTTAATGATATAACTAGATTAGAAAAGAAGTTATCTTTTCCTTGCACTTTCATCAAAGGAAGTGAGTTAGACTTCTGGCAAGCATTAAACTCTCTCAGGCATTATTTAGTTGATAATAACGAACTATTTCGCAAGGGTCTGGTATCAAAAATACGAAGACTGATTTTAAATGACGATCTTGATTTAGTCGAAAATTATGTTAAATGGATAGATTCATCAAATGCAATATATTTATCATCCCAAGAGATCATACTGAATATAATAGTAGAAAAAATTTATATAATGTGCGAGAGACACATCAAGGGTAAATGGACAAAGAGATACCTCGTAATGGAAACATTTAATAAATTCATTGAAAAGTATTGGAATCATTTTGCACAATTGCTCATACTTCCTGAAGATAATCATGACTTAACCACAACAGTATTCAATTGTTTTGAGACTACTTTTATTAAAATTAGAATAGAAGAAATATATGATATATTCATCAATTCATACCCTGAATCAAAACCAACCATCCTGGAGCTAAGGAAAACACTAAAGAATAGTCCACATAGATCTGAATATTATAGGAAGATTATTTATCAATTTTTGAATAAATTCGAAAGAAATATCTTAAACCCAAGTATTACAACAGTCGATGCATTATTATCATATTTAAAAAGTATTAAATGCTTTCTATTGCTGGATCCAACAGGAAGACATTTGAGATCAGTGGAAATATTCATTAAACCATTTTTTCAAAAAAAACATGACTTAATTAACATATTACTATACGCTATTTTAAAATTACAGGAGAAAGAATTTAAAGAATTAGAAATAGATTACATCAAGGACATCGATAAACTTTCTAAGGAATTAAGTGATGAAGGTGATTTGAGTATTGATAATTTCAATTGCATTAATAACCTACATCAAGATCAAAACAAGAGTGCAAGAAAATATCTCCATAACACAGATACTGATATGTATATAGGTGATATTAACGGTGAGAATAATAATAATAATAACAATAATGCACTAATATACGAAAATGTTTTAAAGAAATTTTTAGTTTGGGTTCCAGAACCTAGTGGATCTGAATTTGATAACAACAATAATAATCACAGCGTGAATGATGTCGAGAATAATATTTCGACGAGAAGTATTTGTGCCATGAGTGATGTAATCGATGAATTCGATGAAAAGCTCGCAAATTACTCTTCATTAAACAAACCAAACATACTAGACATATTACTAGATTTACTGGAAAGCAAAGAATTATTAATTGCTGAATTTATGAAATTATTAACCAAACATTTGTTGACTTTAAAATCGTATAAGTTAGATCATAAATGGTCAGAATGTCTACAATTAATTCGTGACAAGTTTTCTAGAAACAGCGCAAACATGTTAAGTGAAGAAGATAGAAGTCTACGAGATAGTGATAAGATCGATGGTGGAAATGGTGGTCAAATAAATGGAAATTCAGAAATCGAAGGGTTTTCATCGAATATCAATAGACTTGATGTCATGTTACATGATATTAGAAATAGTGAACGGGTGTTTAAAAGAATTGTGAATGATAGTAAAATTGAACATGATTCCACTATTGAAATTTATCCTAAATTTATTTCACCATCCTATTGGGAACCAGAAAATGAAACATCTGAGAATAAAATCGATGCCAAAGCAGTATCTTTACAATACCAATATAAAACTGAGCTTGAGAATGAAATTTTAAAATATGCTTATGAATTTTCAGAGATTGAAGCAAACAAAGCCTTACATTTTTGTCGAAATAAAGGAACTGTGGAAATTGAGATTAATCTAAATGGAAAAGAACCTCTAATGTTAACTATTACTATCCCGCAATATTGCGTAATTGAGAAATTTGAGGATCAAGGTGTAACGGGCCTATCTGTGGATGAGATTTGTGAAAGAACCAAAATGACAGTAAACGAAGTAATTTCAATACTTAAATTTTGGATCGAGAAGCACGTCTTAAAACTCAACTTGGACAATGGGAAATACTTTTCCAACGAACCCATCGAACAAGAAGCAACAAGAAGCAACATGTAGGGGTAATATGCTGTTAATTTTAACTAATTCAGGGCTCTCCATCATTCGTCCATTGCATTGCATTGTTGCAACAAGAAATTCCAATGCGGCGCTGCCAAAAAAAGTGAAAAAAAAAATTTGCCTGAGAATTTTTTTTGGCCTTTACTGACAAACTGTGTTGTTGTTTATGGATTATGTGATCGATATATATAGTGGCTTTAGTATTTTAAGTTATATATATTGCTTGCTTGGTTCGTAGATTACCTAAGAAACTCTGAAATACATTAAGCTGAGGAAAATAGAAGGGAAGTATGACAATCAGTAGTCACAAGAAAATTGCAATTTTTTACACAGATCATGATAACGAATGGACTAGTCCACATGGGAATTATGTTGAAATGGCAAAGAATTTGCTGAATGAAACTAAAGAGCATCCTGCTGATATTGAGTACCAGGTATTTCATGTATTCAAAGGCGAATTTCCAACATTGAGTGAATTAAGTGCCGTTGATGAGGATGGTGAAAGAACATATATCGGTATTTTCATCACTGGTTCCAGATACGATTCATTTGATGAATCAACCGAATGGATAGTCAAGTTCAGAGGTTTATTAAACGATTTACTAAACAATGAAGGTTATCCACCTCTTGTTGGTATTTGTTTTGGTCATCAGGTAATCGCTAAAACTCTTGGTTGCAAAGTTGGTAGAAATCCCAAAGGTTTTGAAGGTGGTGTTGTTGCAATCGAATTGAATGAAGTAGGAAACGAACTTTTTGGTACAAATTTTTTACATTTATCTGAATTACATTATGACGCCGTTTTTGATGTACCAGAAGGTTATTCATGCTGGGGTTCTACAGAGAAATGTGCAGTTCAAGGTTTATACAAGAAAAATAAAGTTCTAACATTCCAAGGCCATCCAGAATTCATCAAAGAGGTCGCTGCAAAAAGTGTAGAACAAAGCCGTAAGCATCACGCAGCCAATCCTGATCCAGAAAGAAAAACCCTGTCAGGGGAAGAATTTGATCAAATGCTCGCCACTACTGAATTACTTGCTAATGATGGACGGTTAGCCTCTAAAAAGATCTGGAAACTGTTCGGACAGAGACTCTAAGTGAACCCATCAGAATAACAATATACATACATATCCATTGCAGCATCCATTCATATATCCATATATATATATACCTACCTATATATACATATATTATGATATTCTTAACACTGATAACAAACACCTATGAGCATTATCACACCCGCTACATCATTGCACTAGTACCACACCATTCGGAACTAGGGTTCAGCATTTTATTCTCCATAAAATCGGCGCAGCCTGAAAGTTCCCTTAAGTTTACCTTTTTCGACTTGAAAATTTAAAAATATATATAGTTCATATACAGTAGTTAGAAAGTGTTTTGGTAAGAATTATAGATCAATTCAGTAATTCAAGTCGTTATTATCGTGTATATAACCCCTACACTAACTTATATACACATATATATAGTTAATATTATGACAAAGTTTTCTAATCTACTTTGCTTTCTTTCGTTACACGCTGTTTATGGAGATGCGTTTAATATACCCCATGATAGGCAAGCATTGGATGAAGTGGTAGCTGATAGTGCCAATACTAAGGAGAGATCTAAGTATGTTAACCTAGCATTTACTAAGTCATATGGTGATAATTTTGAATCGTCGGAGTCCGGCAGTAAACCACAGTTGAATTTGAACAAACGTGAGGATGGCTATGAATCCATTGAAATATCCAACCAAATTACTTTTTACTCAGTAAATCTGGATATTGGTACACCTTCGCAAAATTTAACCGTATTAGTTGATACCGGTTCTTCAGATTTATGGGTTACAGGCTCAGATAACCCCTATTGCAGTAGTAATTCCGGTAGTGGATCGAGTATTAGTTCCTCCAATACAATAGATTGTTCAGAATACGGTACTTTTGATTCAGATTCCTCAAGTACGTGGTCATCAAATGATACTTCTTTTAGTATCACTTATGGTGATTCCACATTTGCTAGTGGTGTTTGGGGTCAAGACAGATTACATCTCGAAGACTTGAATGTTACTGGGTTATCATTCGCTGTTGCAAACGAGACAAATTCTACGGTTGCAGTTTTAGGTATTGGTCTACCTGGTTTAGAAGTGACATACGCTGCTTCTGGTTCTGCTAAATCTTATCAATATGATAATTTCCCATTAGTATTGAAGAGAAACGGGGCTATTGAATCAAATGTATATTCACTATACTTAAACGAGTTAGATGCAGA
The DNA here is from genome assembly GCA_003708465.2 of Kazachstania kunashirensis. Lineage (NCBI taxonomy): Eukaryota > Fungi > Ascomycota > Saccharomycetes > Saccharomycetales > Saccharomycetaceae > Kazachstania > Kazachstania kunashirensis. The sequence continues at coordinate 42,020 of PPOH02000256.1, forward strand.
CTATGGCTCTGTTCTGTTTGGTGCCGTTGATCATATGAAATACGATTCACCATTATATACTATTCCAATAATCAATACCTTAAGAAGCAGCGGATTCACCACAGCTGTACAATTCGATGTTACTTTGCAAGGCCTAGGTATGACGTTTAATAATGGTGCTACAGAGAAGACTTTAACAACAACAAAAATTCCAGCATTGTTGGACTCGGGTACAACTCTAACTTACTTACCAACCAGCTTACTTACTCCTATTGCTAATTACATTGGTGCTACGTATTCAAGTAGACTTGGTTATTATACCTTACCGTGCCCAAGCAGTAGTAGTTCAAATGAAACTGTATTAGTTTTCGATTTCGGTGGATTCTATATCAATGCTACCCTAGACAATTTTTTAATTCAGGCATCCAGCACAACATGTTTACTGGGTATTCTCCCACAAAGTGGGAACAGTGCTTTATTAGGTGATTCATTCCTAACTAGTGCATATGTCGTATATGACTTGGAAAATAAAGAAATTTCAATGGCTCAGGCAAATTATGACACCAACGACACCAATATTGAAGTTGTTACCGCAGGTGCTACAGCTATCCCAAGTGCCACAAAAGCTCCAGGTTATTCAAGCACTTGGTCAACTACTGTAACATCCATTGGTACTACAGGTGATATATTTACATTATCAGGTTCTACAGATGCTACAAATTCAACAAGTTCTGCGTCAAGAAGTACCAAGACATCCTCCAGCACAAAAAATGATGCTGCTAGATTGCACGATGTTAACCAAGCTGCGTTCTTCCCACTACTAGTATATTGTATCTCAATGGCTATTTAATCGCTACCGTTCATGATGTATATATTCACTCAATACATTTCAAAGAATGTAATATAATATTTTGTGTATCGTGAAATATGATAATTTATCTCAATATGTAATATTCTGTGTCTCTCTGTTCTTTAATGCTTACATAATAATTATCCGAATACATGAAATATTTAGTGGATGTCACAATAATTTTATAGAGGTTATTTATCGATAATTACCATAAAGTAGGCATCTCATTGATCATAATACAACCTCATGAGTGGAAATAATCTCCCCAATAACGGTATTGATAATTCGAATGAGAATCCTACCAGTAATAATGATGGATCGTCGCCGAATCAAGCGCCAAATACTCGTAATATTACAGTATCTATCCAATATTCATACATCCCAACTAATGGATTAAACAATATAAATCCGCAGAATATTCCAGGTCTAAACAGTAATCCTCCCCAAGTTCAAAGAAGTGAATCTACGGTTAATGCAAACAATGTCAATAATCCCAGTAATCCCAGTAATGCGCATAGTACAAATAATCCAACTCCAACAGCTGGATCAGATATGAATACAACTCCAACGACCGGACAAGATACGAACACAACTCCTGGACAAACTGGTGGTATTCCAGCACCAACTGGTGCTTTTGTACTATCCTTTAGAGATGTTCCAAATTCCACTCCTCAGAGTAGATTAGAGTCGATTATTGCAATTACAGCAGAATTGGCTATGCATCGATTCCAAGAATTAAATGCAAGACCAAAAGGTATCTCAAGAGAGGTTTTTGAAACTTTACCAATGGTAACCCTTGATGAAGTTAAAACGCTTAATGATGGCAAAGATATCGAATGTAGTATTTGTTATGAACCTTTCGTTAACGAACCAGTAAAGCAAGCCATTATTAATAAAAACAATAAACGTGAGAGAAACAGTTTGAAAGATGAAACTTCTCAAGAAGAAAGTGAACAAGTTACTAGAATTAAAAGGCAAAGAACTGACATTGAAACGGTACCTACATCTACTGCCCAACCATCACAAGGTTCAGTTGACAATTTGACCAATATCAATAATAATGAAAATACTACCAATGACAATGCAACTAACAGCGAGGCCGAAGAACACCCACATTACCTGCATTCGCCTGTAAAGTTACCTTGTAACCATATTTTTGGAAGGGAATGTATTTATAAATGGTCTCAATCTGAAAATTCATGCCCACTATGCAGACATAAGATTGCAGAGGTGGATGAAACTCAAAACCCAAACCAAAATAATTCTGCTAATGCCACCTCAGAAGAATTTGAAAGAATCAGAAACTTATTGTACAATCCTCCTCCACAGGAAGGTGAAACAAATGGTGGTAGACCTAATAACGAAGAAACTTCAAGAACAAATGCAACTCAAGTAGAATTCAATATTCCCTTGAATGGATCAAATATTATTTTCTTGACACCGGAAACTTTAACTAATAGAGTGAATGGTAATACTAATGCATCTGGTGCTACTACAACACCAATTCCAACACCTTCTACTAACACAACTACAGACAACACGACCGCTGCTAATACTGGTCTAAATGATACTTCGAATATAAATACGGAAACAATTTTACCTAATATTGGTATCCCAATGGCCGAAAATCCTAATGGACGTGCTGGCATTCGTTGGATTCCAGTTTCATTGAGATATTTCAATCCAACAGGTGACAATGGTAGAACGGCCAGTAATGCAGGCCCAAATGGTATTACTAACAATAACGTGTCAGAAAATGAAGTTCCTAGCACTACTACTGAAGCTAATACATCACCATCTAATAGCGAAGCATCAAGATACGATAGATTGAGAAATATTTTGCATAATTTGTTCAGTTCATCTGAAAACGCCGAGACAATTAGAGAAATTACATCCAATACTGCTTCTAATTCTTCTCCTAACAATGGAGTGGAAAATTCTAATGTTCCACCACATGTTCTTACAAACCTCGAGAGAATGCATAATGCGATCATGATGAATGATCCAAGTAATGTAGGATTTTTCGGTTCAGGTGTTGCCAGTTATAGAAATCCAAGTGGTAATGTATCTACCTACGAACTAAGTGGTAATAATGTCACAAATAGAAGTGCTAATAATCGCAGTGACCATGGCAACAACATTGCTAATGATAGTAGTAACAGTAATACCACTAATGGCGCCAATACGAGACCAAGTGGTACAAATAACGAACCATCAAGTTCATCATCATCATCATCATCATCATCATCATCATCAAATACGTCAAGCAATTTTGGTGAACAGGCTAATCGTTCAAATGAAGAAGGCAACCATCCTTAATATATCAAAATTAATGATAAAATGTTCATTACAAGTCAAATCTTTTGTCCTGATCTTATAGAATATTATTTAAAGCATATATATTGCATACTACTTCAAAGATTTGTTACAGAATTAGTTTTATATATTTATATTGATGCATATTTTTGTAATATAACTTGTTGCGTTAACAACTATTATTTTCTTAGTGTACCTTGTGTATTCCAAGTGACCAATTTTTCTCTATTTAAATGATAATTTGTTCTTAAGCTTGTGAAACGTTCGATTAGAGTTTCCAAATCGCCCAACTGCATAGGTTCTCGAAGGCTCAACATCTCTGCTTCAATCTTTGAACTTTCTTCTTCGAATTGTTTTATCTTCAGTTGCAGTTTTTTCTTTAACGTATCCTCACTAAAATTTTCCTGTATTATTTGATTTATATCTTGCCAATCTTTAGTATATTGAGCATTTATAACACGTAAACTATTCAATTCTTCATTGGCTAGGTCTATATCCTTCTGTAACTTAACGAACTGTTCTTTAAGCTTCAGCATAGAATCTTTGTTGGCATATAAACCATCTTTCATGTTTTCGAACGATTGGAAATTTGAGACATATAGTTGCAATTTATCACGATTTTCTTTGATCAAGTTTCGAAGCTCCGAACTCGATAAAAGTTCAATATTCTCAGGCAGTTGGGTCATATCGATTTACTGCTTTAGTAAATCTTTAAGTGTTTTTCTTGTTCGTTATCGTTTCGACGCTGATTAAATCTTTTAGTTATCAATTTAAGGTAATTTTTCAAATCGATCAAAATTTATCATACAATCAGTTTAAGAAAACTGATGCAGAGATCAAATAAATATTGATAAGCTTAATAATATAACAATATGGTTCTACCCAGTAGACCGAATAGTAATAGAGGTAATAACAAAGCAAGGATTATCGGTACCGGTGTTGCCGTAGCTGTAACTGTTGGTGCAACAGCATGGTTTTTGTGGAAATCATTGAAAGATACTACAGAACCAGAAGCAATACAAAATAATCGTTCAAAAAAAAGTTGTTCTAGATGTATAATTGTAACTAAGTCTATTGCAGAATCGAATGAAGTTGAATGGGTTAAACTTCTAGCTGAGGATATTGTAATCTTAGTTGCACCTTCGGTAAGTTTCCCAACATCATCTATTGAACAGTCAATTTACTCAAAGAACAAATATAAGATAATTCATTGTGATACTTTTGCTGGCATATGGGCATGTGTAAAAAGTTTGAGAAAACATGAATTGATCTTATTTAAGGATGATATTGAAGGAGAGGTCCCTTCTGATATACCGAGATTTGTGAAGCATGTCAGCACCTTGTCGAATGTACCCGAGTTGATATCAATTTTAAACAGTTTCATTAATTGAATAATTACGTAATTTATAAAAACATATTCTAATATTTCCAAAAAACATGATATATGATATATATATAGAGTCAAAGGATATTTCTTCTTTGACCGAAAACCACACCTTCAGAAGCCTGAGATGCACCCTTCATATACCCATATTCTATCGTACTCCAACCGCTATCACCTTGCAAATGTTTCGGTTTTTGCTTGATAGGTGGACGTGGTTTCTTTGTAGCTAATTGTGGGCCTAAAATAGGGAAGAGATCTGGATGTTTCTTGTTTGCATATCTAGAAAGAGATTTCAATGCCTGGTACACCGAAGCTGGATCCTTTTCTTCATATAAATCAATAGTTTGAAATAGTTCATCCTCTGGAACCCCATATTGTCTGGCAAATGATAAAAATTGTGAAATTTGTTCCATTTGAACAAATGGCATTTTAGTTTCTTTCCATTTAATTAATATAGAACCATTATCCACTTCATATAACTTATTGGCTAGTCTACAGAGAACAACACCACTCTTTAAAGCATCTAGTAAACGTTGTTGCGGTACTTGCTCTTTCAGTATATCCTTGAATATCCATTCTTGAATATTTTTGATAGATTCTTTGTCAAATTTACCTTCCCTCAATAATCTTAAATCCTCATCTAATGAAGTAACATCTGGTTTAATGTCGTAGCTCATATCCTAAACTATAGATAACAGTATTACTTACTATTCAGAGAATGAAGCGTTCAGTCAGATATCAATTCCTATTTGTTGTATGTTTTCATATGAGTTAATGAACCTGTAGATATAATTTTTTAATAATAAATCTTACCGAGCCTCTTCGGACAATAAATAATATAATGACAGTAATTAAGCATTACAACGATGGTACTAGAACACTTGTGAGTAAGAAACCTATCTTAATATTTCAGATTTAAAAATGTCTCTTACTGCATATATTTCTTCCTCACCCATATTTTAAAGATTTTTGAAAGGTTTTTAAATTATCTATACTTGGACGTCACAAAACCTTCATATAGAAAGTGCATATATATATATGTGTGTGTGTGTGTCATTAGATAAAGACGATATATACTTCTATACAAAACCCAAATGAGCATGTACTCATTCAATAAAAGATTTTGGGTATTTTTGTACATATTTTTGCTATTCTATAATTTTTGTTCCTGTGAAAATATAGAAAATTATTTTACATCACTATCTGTTCTGACACCAAACATAAATAGTACAGAAAACACTAATTTAGGAGGTAAAAATCTGAAAAGCAATGCTCTTTTAACATGTTTGACTAATTCTCAATTTAATGTAAAATCTTTTTATGCTGTTTACTATGCTCAAGAAAATACTATTGAATTCAATATTGATTCATTCAATACCATCAGTGAATCTGTTTTAATAAAAGTTGAAATAATGGCATATGGTATCAACGTTATTAGTGAGTTAGTCGATCCATGTTCATGGCATTTGAAAACATTATGCCCATTAAATACAGGTCGAATACAATTGAGCGGGAAATATAAAGCTTCAGAAGCAATTTTATTACAGATTCCAACCCTCGTCTATAAAATTCCTGATATTGATATCCAAATATTTGTTGTTGCCTATTCACGATCGGATCCACATTTGGATAAGATTATTGCCTGTGTTCAAACAACTTTAACAAATAATAAAACAGTCGAACAAAAAATAATACAATATATATTACCTACCATATGTGGTATTATATTTATTTTGTTTGTATTACTCTCTCTTTTAGGTTTTAGTATAATGGGAACCGAATTATTTACACTACTTTTGATTACAGTGAATTATTTTCAAGATATTGCAATGTTAGGTATGTTAAGCATTATATCTATACCACCGATTGCATCATCATGGGTTCAAAATTTCCAATGGTCAATGGGAATTATTAATATCAAATATATGCAAAATATTATAACATGGTATATTCAATCCACAAATGGTATTTCAAGTGTACTACATAGAAATCTGGATAAAATTTCACTAAATCTCGAGAAACGTGATCATGTATTACCAGAATATTATAAAATGGAAAATATTGTTGATGATTCAACATTATTTAGTACAAAATTTCAAAAAAATGGTGATTTCAATTCAAAGGCAATAATATTGAGTGGAATTAATAGAGTTTCATTTAAAGCACAAATTGAAGTAACTAATTTTTTTTTAACCAGTTTTACAAATTTTTTATGGTTTCTCTTGATTTTTTCAGTTATTGTAACTACTTTCAAAATTGTTATTTTATTGATTCCAAAATTTGTTTACATTGAAGAAGATGATAAATTTGTTCAACGACGCAAACAATGGAAATTTATTGTTAAAGGTATATTATTCAAGATTTTGTTAATTTTCAGTCCCCAATTATTTTTAATCAATTTTTGGGAATTTATCGCTAAAGATTCAACTGGTACAATATGTTTTTCAATAGTTTTTTTCATTATTTATATGGTATTACTAGTATGGAGTAATTATAGGATTATAATTCAAGTACAAATTTCAAAAAAGATAAATAAAAGTTATGAATATATGTTGAAAAGTGATAAACTCTTTTTCAGGAAATATGGGTCTTTATATAGCCATTATAAGATTAAAAAATTTTGGTGGTTAACAATTTTCTTAATTTATAATATGGCAAAGACATTAACAATTGTTTTAACACAACATAATGGTAAAATGGGTACAATGATTAAATTTATAATAGAATTAACTGTTTTAATTTTGTTACTAACAATAAATCCATATTTGAAAAAAATTACAAATATTGTTAACAATTGTTTTCAAGCTACTATTGTAATAAATAATCTTATATTTCTATTTTTCACAAATTTATTCCCAATAAGGACAATGATAAGTTCAATAATGGCAGTAATATTTGTGATAGTAAATATCATTATTACATTATCCCTCATATTACTATTACTATTTGTTTCAACTAAACATTCTATTTCAGCATATCAAAGATTATTCACTATTACCAAAGGTTCCACGGAATCATCATCGTCATCGCCGCCAAAAGAAAATTATTACGAATTTATCAACACTTCCGCGGAATTTGTGTCAATTAAGCCCTAAGTGAAAAACAGTTAGGGTCAGATTTTGAATTTAAATGTCCGTCGGATTTAGGAAATTCCAAATGATTAATTAATTTATCAAAACATCGCTAAACAGAAATGTTGTCAATGGTAAAGGTAAAAGTGAAGTTTTTATGCATTGATATCAAAATTTTAGACTCGAAATTGTAATAACCCGTTTTGTTAATGATCGATATATCACTTAATCATAATGATCTTACAAAAAGACAAAAAAAAAGGAATAGACTGTCATTTGTTTGTCAGGCTTGTAGGAAATCAAAGACGAAATGTGATAAGTTAAAACCATGTTGTACAAGATGTTTTAAACAAAATTTATCTTGTATTTATGATATTGCAATGCAAGTATCCCCAAAGAGTGCAAGTAGGACTTCACAAATTAGAATATTAGAAAATGAATTAGATTATTGGAAGAAAAAAACTTATAAATTTATGGGATTACAAAAAGAAAAACTTTTAAGTTCGGATAATGGTTATAGTTTTGGGGATATAAATATGAAACCTGAACGAAATTTAATTAATAATAAATTAACTGTTGAAAACTTTTGGGATTTAAATATCAATGTTTATCGTAATGATACAAATTTGATTATAAGTCCGATAATGAAAAGTGAAGTAGGCCCATTATCGGAAAATAATATAATAGTTAATGACTATTTCATACTTAGTTCAATTATTTCTATTGTATCATCATCGACTGACAATGAATCATCAGTACCAGCTTACACAACTAATCTAAATATGTCAGAAAAATCTCAACCAAAAGTGGTAAAAATATTATTAGAAAACAAAGATCGATTATTGAAACAATGTACAAATCCACAGCAAAAATTAAGAATTGAAAAATTTACTGATAGAATTTTACAAAGGCCAAAATACCTTTCAACAAAAAATGTTGGTTCATACCTTACAGATATTAATAATGATTTAAATCTTCCATATTTGGAAGATCATTATACAATCGAAGGTGACTATTCAGAATTATTAAAATCTTATATGAAATCATTTGAAGAAATATTACCACCATATCCTGTTATTATGCATTATAAAGCACATTTTTATGAAAATATTTTACCATGTTTACCTTTCTTAAATAAAAATAATTTTGAATCAACAATTAATTCAATTTTATTCCAAGATCCAGATGATCCAGAAAAAATTATTATAAAATTTGGTACCTCTTGTCTAAGAAATAAACTTGAAAACTTATGTCTATTGTCATTGATAGTAAAGTTATCATATATGTCTTTGATTTTTATTAATGAAAAAGAAGTTGATACAAAATATATTAGTGCAGAAATTCTAAAACAATATCCAATAAGTAATGATGCTATAACAATAATTCAAAACTGTTCTGCTTCTGAGAACTGGATTACACGTCCAAATGAAGATGTTATATCATGTTTCTTATATCTTTGGTCATACTTAGTTTTTTCCCCAGAAGAAGGTGATTTTTTTACAGAAAATCCAACAGATATTTTATGTAATATGATAATCATGTTATCTACTACAATTGGTTTACATAGAGATCCTTCAGATTTCGTTGAGTTTAATAATTCAAATAATCCAGAATTGAAAAACCATAGAAGGTTATTATGGTTATGTGTTATTAGTATGTCCGGTATCGAAACAATTTTGAAAGGTAGATATCTTTCTTCAAAAATTTTCATGACATCTTTTATAGATATCGATGATCCAAACGTTTTAGAAAAATATATGCAAAAGGTTAAAAATGATATGCCTGTACATGATATATTCACATTAAAGTTACATGAAAATACATTCAAACAGGCATATATTGTCTCATTACATCAAAAGATAAGTGATTTATTTTTAAGATTCAACGGTACTTTCAAATTAAAGGAACTATATGATATAAAACAAAAAATTGATTCATATATTGAAAAGGAATTTATGTTAAAACCATTGGAGAAAAATTTAAGCGATATGAATATAAATGGCTCAGATGATGATATAATAAATCAATTATCTTTAATTACGACTAAAAATTCAGCTAATTATTTGTACACTGTATTGAGTAGGTTAATTATGTTAAGAGTATCTTTAGCCTCTTTGTTTCACTTCGAGAAACTTTGTGTAAAACAGAAAAAGGAATTCAAAGAAGAAACTGATCGTCAAAATGATGATATAAATATTGACTATGAAGATTATTATTATTATTTTTTAAATGAAACTATTTATTACACGGTACAATTAGCAGAGTACATTAATTACTTTTTCAAAAAAGAGCAGTCAAGTGAAATATCTCCTCTTACTTCATACCATGTTTCAAAAATAATTCAATTGTCTTTATCATCTGTTTTGTTTTCATCATTATCCATTTGTTTGAAGATTTATATTGCAACTAATGATATTATGCATAGTTCGGAGATGGTGACAGAAGAAATGAAAGAGAAATTAAGTCTACTTGAAGAAATTGAATCATTAGTTAGGACATCATTATTTTATACTTATAAGCTGGTTTCTGATAATTTAAGATTCACTTACTATTCAGTTTTCAAGATGTTGGCAATATTTGATATCTTTATGAAAAAATTTAAGGAAGGTGATTTAATTCATTTGCAAGCACTGGAAGTAGATTCTTTAAATGATAAGATCACTAGAGTATTTGGTTTAACATTTAACTTCAAATTAGAGAAAGGTGAAAAATTGATTGACGTTTTAAGAGATAGGAACTTAATGACAACTTTTAGTAATGATAAATTAAGAAAAATGTTAGAACAATTGCAAAACATTGACTTAGTTATTGTTCCGAATGATAATCATAGTAATAAAACGATCAAGCCAAATGTTGAACTCACCAATGGCCACAATAATTTTAATGACAGTTTATTTTCCAATAATGCTGATTCTCAAGTATCGACTAAGGGAATTCTTGGTCCTAAAAATCCTCTGAATACTACAGACCCATCATTTCCCAACGATTTTCCAACATCATCTTATGGCACAACTTTTTCTAATGATATTACGAATAATGTACAAAATACTGAAAATTTGAAACCATTTGATACAAACATGACAAATGATAAGGGGATGGTTTCGATCGATGATATAGAATTTGCAAATTTATTTGGGGATGTTGATTTATTCAAATATGATTTTTTCTTTGGTAATGAATGAATGAAAATAACACAAAAAAAATTTTTTTTATAAAAGCTCGTGCAGCAATAATTAATAATAAATAGTAAATAATAATATTTCACTAAATTTAGATACTGGAATTATTTAGAGATAGAGTTGGCAAAATGATCGAACCAGTAAACTTGATCGAATAAAACTTTTTCCTTTGCATATTTAACAACCGGATCAGAAAGATCACCTCTTACAGCGAAACCATGAGTAACACCACTAAATAAATCTAATTGATATCTAGCGCCCATTTCCTTTAATTTATCTTCGGTTATGTGTCTCATTTCAGAAGAAAATACTGGATCAACTTCAGCTGCAGAAATTAATAATGGGTTCCTACCAATAGCTGCAACTTCTTCAATAGTAACAAAGGAAGGATGAGCAATTGCAGCAACGTCAGCATCGCCTGTCTTTTCATTAATTTGCTGAATAGCATATTTAGCACCGAAACAATAACCTACAACAGCTAAAAAATTTGGATTTTTCTCTTTTTTGAAAGCTGTCATAAAGTTATCAACGACTGGTTTAACAAGTTCTTCAGTGTGTCTAGATAACCAAGCTTTTAAATCTAAAGTTTCTAAACTTTCGACTGTAACAACATCACCCAATAAAATATCAGGCATGTAAACTTTGTAGCCACTTTTAGCAAAATGATCAGCGACTAATAAATTGTTTATCATTGAATTACCAAAGTAATCAGTGAAGAATACTAAAACCTTATCATCTGAAGATGTCTCACCGGTAACATAAGTTTTTACACCGTATAAATCGATATACTTACCTTTAGCCTCGCCTTCGTGGGTAATAGCTTCAAAACAACACTTTTGAGATGGATTAGATGCCATAATAATAATAATGATAATAAAAATTGTTTTTTAGGGTCTACATCGATCGATCACAAAAAAGAAGTAAACAAAAACAAAAAAAATGTGTCAAATCAAAGGGAAGGCTACTTTATATACCCTTGAAATGAAATGATTCGCTAAGCCATACAAAAATTCAAAATAAAGTCTCGACTCAGAAAAATCGCGCAAAAACAAAAACAACAACTAATTCCCCCGCGAAAATAAATTATTGATTCATTTCGAGAGCCTATCCAGACGTCAAGGCTCTGTTACTGTCGAAACATAATACAATTTCGATAAAATACAAGATTATATTACTGAAATAATTAATTCCTGGCAACTGTCACTTTCTCTAAAATTCTTGGCAAATTGCGACGCGAACCAAAATCCAATATATATGTATATGTATACATATCATGTTGTACGGGATAAGCAGGCTGGGTAACGCCCACCGGTGGCAAACCAAAAAATTTGGAATTCCTTTTTTTACTTGGTTTAAAAGATATTATTTGGATTGGAAAGGGTTGGTTTGTTGTTAAGAACCCCAATAGTGACAAGGCAAAGGAGGAATGACATCAATTGGTACTGGTTACGATCTTTCGAATAGTGTTTTCTCGCCAGATGGTAGAAATTTTCAAGTTGAATACGCTGTTAAGGCGGTAGAAAACGGTGCGACATCAATTGGTATCAAGTGTACCGATGGTGTTGTGTTTGCTGTTGAGAAATTGATTACATCCAAACTGTTAGTTCCAAAGAAAAATGTTAAGATTCAAACCATTGATCGTCATGTGGGTTGTGTTTATTCAGGTATTATTCCAGATGGTAGATATTTAGTTAATAAAAGTAGGGAAGAAGCATCGAGTTTTAAATCAAGTAAAATAATAGACCAATTCCTATACCCGCTTTAGCAGATCGTATGGGTCAATACGTTCAAGCTCATACTTTATATAATAGTGTAAGACCAATGGGTGTTACAACAATTTTTGGTGGTATCGATTCCAATGGTCCACATTTGTATATGTTAGAACCAAGTGGTACTTATTGGGGTTATAAAGGTGCCGCAACAGGTAAAGGTAGACAAACAGCAAAAGCTGAATTGGAAAAATTAATGGATAATAATTCAGATGGTATTACTACTAAAGATGCTATAAAGCAAGCTGCAAAAGTTATCTATATGGCTCATGAAGATAATAAAGATAAAGATTTCGAAATAGAGATAAGTTGGTGTTCAACAGAAGGTACTAAGGGTTTACATAAATTTGTTACAGGTGATTTACTAAATGAAGCTATTGAATATGCAAAGAAAGAAATCTCAGTATCAGATATTAATGACAGTGACGATTCAGATAATGCAGATGCCTCGTCCGATGATGAACCAGTAGACAAAGAAGGAGATATTAATATTGAATAATCGGTGGTTCGATTTTTCATACTTCAATTTTTCCAAAACAAAAAAAAATTTAATATATACACATATATATCAAGCAAGTTTTGTATACTGCATTACGCATCAAAATCAATCACAAATCGTTGCCGTCATATCATCTCTTATATATACAAAATAAATTATAACTTATTAATAAATATAATACAAAATTAACCTTAAAATTGGTTTATCTATTGATCAATAAATAAATTTATTTACTATCACGTGATGATGATGGTGCAAAGAAAATGGAAAATTTTTCACTTTTTTGTTTTGTTCAGTACTGAAAAAAAAAGTTGACAGTACAAAATATTGGAAGATATGATTATATGTGTTGTTGAATAGTTGATCAACTTAGAAGGAGGCAACGAAAGATTTTTTTGAATCATGTCTGCTACCACTTTTGATGATATAAAATTAGAAGATATCCAAGTCGATGATATCGATTTCACCGACTTAGAAAATGAATACAAAATTCAAGATAATTTCGAGTTTGACCAATTCGTTGTCGTTACTGGTGCCCCAGTTATCCCGGAATCTAAAGTTCCAGTCTTACAAAAGGCTTTAACCAATCTTTTCTCTAAGGCTGGTAAAGTTGTTAACATGGAATTCCCAATTGATGAGGAAACCAAAAAATCTAAGGGTTTCTTATTCGTCGAATGTGCCTCACCAGAAGATGGTAAGAAGATTATTAAAGCTTATCATGGTAAAAGATTAGATTTAAAACATCGTTTATTCATTTACACAATGAAGGATGTTGAAAGATACAACTCTGATGCTTTTCAAGTTGATTTTAAGGAACCTGAATTACCTGAATTTGTTTCTTCCGGTTCTTTGACTTCTTGGTTATTAGATGACGAAGGTAGAGATCAATTCGCAGTTCAAAACGATAATGATACTACTGTTTTCTGGAACACAAGATTTGAAGAAAGCATTGAACAATCTGTTGTTGAATCAAGAAAGAATTGGTCTAGTAACTACGTCAGGTTCTCTCCAAAAGGTACTTACTTATTCTCTTACCATCCACAAGGTGTTACTGCTTGGGGTGGTGCTAATTTTGATTGTTTAAGAAGATTTTACCATCCAAATGTTAGAACTTCCGCTGTTTCACCAAACGAAAAATATTTAGTTACTTTCTCTCCTGATCCAATTACTATTGAAGATGATTCAGATTCACCTTTTAATATTAAAAACGAAGGTCATCAACTATGTATTTGGGATATTGCTTCTGGTTTATTATGTGCTACATTCCCATTCGTTAAGGGTCAAAATACAAATTGGCCATTAGTTAAATGGGCATACAATGATAAATACTGTGCTCGTATGGTTGGTGACAACTTAGTTGTTCACGACTGTACTAACAATTTCCAACCACTTGTTAGTAAAGGTTTAAAAGTTTCCGGTATAAGAGATTTCTCTTTTGCTCCAACTGGTGTTGAAATTGCACCATTCAGAAAAGGTGATGAACCAAGTGTCTTATTATCCTACTGGACTCCAGAAACTAATAACATGTCTTGTAAGGCTACTATTGTTGAAGTTCCACGTGGTAGAGTTTTAAAGACAGTTAATTTTGTTCAAGTTACTGATGTTTCAATCCATTGGCAAAATAATTCTGAATATCTATGTTTCAGTGTTGCAAGACATACTAAATCTGGTAAAACTCATTTCTCTAATTTAGATATTTGTCATTTAACTGAAAAGGATATTCCAGTTGAAAAAATTGAATTGAAAGAACGTGTATTTGATTTAGAATGGGAACCAAATGGAAAAAGATTTATCACACTTTCTATAGATGACGAAACAGATGATGGTAATCTTGCTATTCCAAGGAATATTATTAGTTTCTATGCACCAGAAAAGAAAGAATCTAGTAACAAAGATATATCATTAGATAAATGGAAATTGGTTACCAAAATTACTGAAAAATTTGCAAATACTATTTCCTGGTCTCCAGCTGGTAGATTTGTCGCTGTTTGTACAATTATTAAACCAAATATGCGTAGATGTGAATTAAATTTCTATGATATGGATTATGCTGGTGAGAAAAATATTAATGATATTGATGATGTTTATGCATCAATTAAAGAAGTTAACGAAGTTGTCAATGCTAGTTTCACAGATTTAACATGGGATCCATCTGGTAGATTCTTATGTGGTTGGTCAAGTGCATTAAAACATAAGCTTGATAATGGTTTCAAATTATACGATGTTGCTGGTAATATGATAAGAGAAGAAGATGTTCCAAATTTCAGAAATTTTATTTGGAGACCAAGACCAGTATCCAAATTAACTAATGCAGAAAAGAAGAAGGTTAGAAAGAATTTGAAAGAATGGTCTGCACAATTTAGTGAACAAGATTCCATGGCAGCTGATACCGCTGTTAGAGATTTAATTTTAAAACAACGTGAAATGTTAAAGAACTGGACCAATTATAGATCTAATATTTCCTCAGTAATTGAAAAGGAATACGGTTACAAAGCGTTTGATATCATTCAAGATGATAATGAAGACTACACAGTAATTGAAGAAATTAAAGAAGAAATCATTGAAGAAACTTCGGAAAAAGTTACTGTTTAAACTTTAAATAGGCGAACTGTTAATTTTTTATTTAAAAATAAATAAAAGAAAAAATGTATGCAAACAAAACTATATAATATAATTAAAAATACAATTTGAGAAACATCTTAACCTTCAAAAGAACTTGGCACGTCATCATTAGGAAAAAAAAAATTTTTTTTTTTGATGGATTATCAAATTAATTTATCGGAAAAAATTCCATTTTATCGCATTTTCCCAACTTGTTCCTACGGGTTACTGAATAGATAATATATTAGTAATCAATAAATACCTTGGAATTTGCATTTTGTGTGTATCAGAAAAATAATACAAGTCTGAGATATATTGAGTCTTTTGTGTTCCGATAAATTATTAATACCTCAGCAAGCCAAGACCCTGAACATCGCAGAACCAGCCGTACAAATAATTAAATAATTAGATAATAAAAAATATTAAATACTAAGAATAAACGTGACGTTTTCGTCCATCGCGATGTTTTGACCACCGCGGCTCTCTCTGACGGAGCTGCAGGGACGCGCATTAGGAAAAAGAAAAGAGAGGGCGAAAAGCAATTTTCTTGCCTGCTGAGATAATCGACGAACGCGGCACAAAAAGAAACGAGGGATATCTCCCGAAGAGGAAACCGGGTCTGCGGTCGAAAGAAAAAAAGAAAGGAGTGAGTTTTTTGAGTTTACAGAAAAGTGATAAAAATGATTACTACGACTTGAAATAACAACAAAGGTACAAGTATAAGATCAATCAGTGTTGGATGGTTAAGAAGAGTTTGTTATTCATCCCAGCTTTCAAATAGTAATTAATAAAATTGTACGGTTTCGGTTCAACTGATTGAATTTGGTCCCAAATTTTACGTACTTCCCTTTTTATCCTTTCTTTTCAACTTCAAGAATATAGTTTTGTATTTGACGTAGCTTTTTTAGTTTGTGATATCAAGCCCAATCGTTCAGTGTTCGTTGCTTTCTACTACTGTAAAAGAGTTATCAAGAAACAAGACAAAATAAAAAAAAAAGGATTTCTCCAAGGGATATATCTACTGATTAGAATTTTTTTTTATAAAAAAAGTGATAAAATAGAAAATGCCTTCCTTATTTCTAATAGGTAATCCTGATATTACAAGCACGGCTTTAGAATCAAATAAAAATACTGATTTTCATGAGATTTTAACAATTTTAAACAACGAATCGAATAATTTTGATAAGATTTTTAAAAGAAAATTAGTTTTGAATGATTTAGATGATTTATTATTACAAATTTATAGAGACAGATTATTACCATTACCAAATTCTTTCAATTATGAAACAGGTGTAACTTTAGTTGTTTATAGTTCAAAGAAAATTGTACCAAAAATGTCAATACGGCAACTTAATAATCTATTTGGTCAATATTTCCCAACTTTAAACGTTAATTTTATTGATTTAGATAGTTTGAATTATGATGAAACTATTGAAAATTTTAATAAAATCGAAAAAAATTTATGCATTATAAAAAATAGAGTATTAAAAATGAATCACTGGATGAATCATTCTGATGAACATTGTAGTTCAAATATATACTCAATGTTAAAACAATTAAAATCATACTCAATTGAAAATAACAAAACAGATGATAATAATAGTAATAATCACAATGAACCAATTCCAAGAATAATTAGAAATATACAATTTGATCAATTGATTAAAGATGATAAAGATGAAGAATACTATTTAAATTTATTATCAACATGGAATTTTTCTGCTTTACAATTATCAACAATTGAATTAATTCAATGCGGATTCTATTTAATCAAACATTTATCAAACCTTGCGAATATACCAATTACTGATAATAAATTATATTTGTTATTAATTACAATAGAATTATCATATCATCAAATTAACAAATTTCATAATTTTAGACATTGTATCGATGTTATGCAAGCATGTTGGCAAATTTGTGAACGTTTGATTCCTTCAGATCATTTAACAAAATTATTATTAGCTTTAGCTGCAACAGGTCATGATATTGGTCATCCAGGTACCAATAATTTATTATTTAAAAGTTCAAATAATGAAATAATTGACAATTCATCAATTTTGGAAGCATTTCATTATAATATCTTTTCGCATATTCTAGGTTCACATTGGAATAAAATTAATAAGTTATCTGAAAATACAAAAGATAATTTAATTGAAAATGGTATTCTTGCAACAGATATGAGTCTTCATTCCAGTTATGTTAAACTTCTAACAGAGAGAAAAAATAGAAATGATCTTACTTCAACTGAATTAATTTCAGTTATTGTTAAAGCTGCAGATATCTCAAATGTAACAAGACCATTAGATATTAGTGCTAAATGGGCTTTATTGATTACATTAGAATTTAAAGATTGTGCATTGTTACAAGATTATTATAAAGAAAATTCTAATTCGACTAATGTTTCTAATTGTTTCGAAATAATTGAAACACCACCATTTAAAGATCAATCAATAAAATCAAGTAATATCGATATGGAATCTGAAATTAAAGTTCACAATATACTTAGTGAACCAAATTGTTCCCCTGATAAACTAATTGAAGAATATCCAATGATACCTAATGGTCAAATCTTTTTTATTGATACTTTTGCTTTTGAATTTTTTGATAAATTAGCTATCATATTCCCTGAGTTGAGATTTTTGGTCGATAATATATCTAATAATAAATCTTTTTGGTTAAGTAAAGAAGCATCTAAAAAAGATAAATAGAATTTTTTTTTTCTATGGTTCATTTCATTCCCATTATTCTATAATTTAAATGCATATAAGCTTGCTAATAATATTATCTTGTAATATAATAATAAATCATTTGGTCATTTCAAAAAATTAATTTTAATATTCTTTATAAAAATTTATATACAGAGCGAGAGAAATATGGTATAGGTCATTAATAATAATAAAAAAAAAATTGTATCTGTTTTATTTTTTTTTATTAACTATGGTCAACATTTTTTTCCTGATCTTCCTTTTTCTCCCTATCAGTTGATTTATTAATAATTGGACTGTCCTTATGTTTTGTCACATCATAAGCAGATTTGTCAATGGAATCTGAATTTTTGTATTCTTTAATAATGCTGAATGCTTTCAATAATTTTCTACGAGCACCTAATGCAGCAACACCATGTAAATTTAAATAATCATCATTTAATTCAATTAAATCTTCCCAATAGAAATATTGTAATATTGTTGAATATTTATGTAATCTTAATGCTTTTAACCAAGATGGAATATCTGATAATAATTTTGGATCAGTTAAATTTTTTGGATTCATTGATGAATTTGCAGAACTTTTGTTTGAAATATGGTTATTTTGATTAGTTGAATCATCATGAAGATGACGATACTTATTTTGATGGGCATGAGCAAATGAATAAAAGTTATTATATGAATGCAAACCTGAACTTGTATAACTATAAGGGCGAGTGTTCAGATTTGGATAATTTCCTCTAGTATTTGAGCCTCTATTTTTATTCTGTTGTTGTATGTTTTGAATATGATGTAAATTATTCTTGTATGGCATTGATTGGTACTGGATTGAATTATAATCATTGGTACTATTTATATTATTATTCGTTAGATTGTTGTTATGAAGATTCAATTGATTTGGATTCTTATTTGAAATTGCTGTTGTCGCTGATGATGAATGTAATGAATTCTGTAGAGGATCAGCAGATCTCGGTCTTTGTGAAGTTAATGAATCGCGTAAACCTGGATCATAAGTTGGTTGCGGTGACCAAGGATGATATCTTGTATTTTGTTGTTGTTGTTGCTGTTGTTGTTGTTGTGAATTTGGTGAATTTGGTGAATTTGGTGAATTTTGTATATTTGATAACATTGAATCTAAATTTGTTACAGAATATGATTGGTTAGGTTGTTGGTTATTTCCTGTTGATGTTGCTGTCATTGAAGAAGATAAATCTTTTAAAGTTGGAACAGATAATGGTGATACGATAACTGGAAGTTGATTTGGTGAAGATAAATAACCACTTGTTGTTAAACTATCTAATTTTAGTTTTGTATCTTGTAGTATATCATCATTTAGTACAGAAATTAAACTATCCATGACGATATTTTGTTGTGAACTTGATAAACTTGTTAACCATTTACAAATTTGATTGATATCTTGTGTTAAATTAATCATACTTGAAGTTTCAGGAGAATTTATTGTATTATTATTATTATTATTATTATTATTATTATTATTGTTATTATTATTGTTATTCGTGGGTTGATTATGAGAATGAGGACGAATTGGATGAGGATATGAATTTGTTGTTGAAGAAAGAATTCTAATATTTTGATTTGAAGGTACAGAATTTACATCTTGGTTTGCAGATACAGAATTTATATCTTGGTTTGCAGATACAGGATTTAAATCCTGATTTAAGAAAGAATATAATAAAGCAGAAGTTGATGAAGATCCTACAGAAGCAACAGATGTTGACAAATATTTTTCTGGAGATTGAAGTAATGTAGCAGAGCCAGCTGTTACATCTATGTTATTATTATTATTATTATTATTATTATTACTACTATTTGGATTCGCAAAGTTCATTAATGATAGATTATTTTTAATGTTCTCATTGGAAGAAGAAGTGATAGGTATTGGTTCATGCATATCTAAATTTGGATTATCTAGAAAGAAAGTATTTTGATCGGGTATATCGTTTGATGACATTTGATTATTATTGTTGAAAATATTTGAATTTGCATTCAATGAAGGAGATAACAAATAATTGGAAGAATTATGTATATTATTATGATTTGAACCTCCTATATTAATTTGAGATGATTGTGGCGATAAAAGTACAGCACCAGGATGAGCTGACCGAGATAAAGAATAAGGTGAGTTCGGACCGCCACGATTTGGTTGCAACTCTTCGTAGTTGTTAGGCATTTTTTGGGGGGGTAGAAGACTATCGATAGACTCGGGGTCGAGTACGTGGTATAATAAATCAATATATCAGTAGACAGAACTTGATAACTTTAGGGTGATATCTTTAAACAAAAACAGTAGTTTTAGTTTCTTTGTTTTGCAACCCAACTTTGTTTATGAGGGAAAAATTTTTGGGTAAAAGAAAAAAAGTTTTTGCTGTTTGAAAAATATGGATTGAAGATATAATATGTGGTGTTTGGGTTTATTTAACAATATTAATTATTTGAATGAATATATAAAAAATGACATGTAATAGTACTAATTGTGTTGGTTGGATGTGTCTGTTAGTTGTTGATGTGCAGCTGGGATGTTGCTATCTCTTGGTACGATGTCGATTAAGAAGTCGAACATGTCGCTTTGTTTCAATGCTTCAGCTATGTCAGCTTTCTGCAACGTTCTTCTTTTATTCTTTTCGGATATACTCCATGCTCTCATTGTTAATTCAGTGATGAATATTTCGCAAGCTTTTGCGAAGATGATTGGTGCTTCTGCACTAATCATCCTTACATCTTCGTCAGTTTTCATAACTTTTCTAATCCTTGCGAATGGCAATGAATGTGATTTAAAATCGTCCTGGTGTTCTGACCCTGGTTCGTTTGTCATTTCAATTTCGTTGATCAGTTCCTGCCAGTACTGTATCATTATTTCTTTGTAGTGCCCGGTCAAACCCTGCCCGACATTGCGAAACACATCGTATTCTTCACTGTCTTCTGCATCGATATCATTCGAGTCGTTGGCGTTGTTGACGTTAACGTTAGCGTTGCCTGTCCCGTTAATCTGTTCCAGTTGCAGTTGTTCCTGGTTATTTTTCTCCATACTACTATACTACGATCTATATCCCTCTATCCAATCTATCCAATCTATCCAATATAATACTACAATATAACTATCCAATATACAATATCCAATATACAATATAACAACAGCCATCCAATAAAATAAAAGAAGAAAATACGTGTGTAGTGATGTTGTGTTTATCGCTATCTACGAACCGTCAGATTCCCAAATTTCATTTTCTTGTATAGTATAGTATATTGTATTATTGTATGGTATATTGTATATTGTATATAGTATAGTATTGTATTATTGTATATAGTGTATTGTATTATAGTATTGTATATTGTATTATAGTGGTTATAGTGGTTATAGTGGTTATAGTGGTTATAGTATCATTGTATCATTGTATCATTGTATTATAGTATTGTATATTGTATTATTGTATTATTGTATTATTGTATCATTGTATTATTGTATTATATTATATTATATTATAGTGTCTAGTATAGTATAGTATAGTATAGATATTGCATATTGTATATTGTATAGGGTGCAGTACAGTACAGTATATTATAGGGTGTAGTACAATACAATACGCTATGAAGGAATTCAGATCATTCGGTGCAACAGAAAATGCAATGCTATCTGGTAAACATAAAAAACCAACGTCCAACGAAATCTATGCAGAACCAGAAAATTTCCTGGAAATTGAAGTAGCAAATCCAATTGTACATCGTAATTCACACAAAAATGGTTCAACAGAAATATTCACAGACTACGAAATTATTTGCAGAACAAATTTACCAAATTTTAATAAAAATTTCTTAAAAGTTCGTAGACGATACTCTGATTTTGAATTCTTCAGAAAATGCCTAATTAAAGAAATTAACCTATTAAATCATCCAAAAGTTAATATACCAAGTTTACCAGGTAAAATTATCCTGAGTAATAGATTTAATGAGGAAATTATCGAAGAAAGAAGAACAGGTCTAGATAAATGGTTACAAATAGTGGCAGGCCATCCTTTACTACAATCCGGATCAACCGTTCTAATAAGATTTATAGAAAATGAAAAATTTATAGGTTAAATAAATATATATATTGTTATTATTATTATTATTATTATTATTATTATTATTATTATTATTATTATTATTATTATTATTATTATTGTAACACGGTAACCTTTAAAAAAATTAGTGGACAAAAAAATTTAGATGAAAAATTTTGATTTATTGAAAAATTTATACAAAAGTTTTATAACGTTTTATACACACATATATATATATATATATCGAATAGTCAAAATAACTAATTAAATGTTGATTAAAAAATCGACTTTATTATCAATTGACGCTTTTTCAAAAGCTGAAGAAGATGTTAGAATTCGTACTAGATCTGGTGCAATTATAACAATTTCATGTATAGTAATAACATCTATTTTATTATTAAATCAATGGATTCAATTTAATCAGATTATTACAAGACCAACTCTAGTGATGGATCGTGAAAGAAATTTACAATTAGAACTGAATTTAGATATTACTTTTCCACATATGCCATGTGATTTAATTAATTTTGATATTTTAGATGATTCTGGTGTATTACAATTAGATCAAACAATCGTATCAGATGAAGGCTTTACAAAGACAAGAATAGATTCAGTAGGTAAAGAATTGGATAGTAAAAATTATAAATTAAACGATCAAGTCATGCAATATCCACCAAATGATGAAAATTATTGTGGGCCATGTTATGGTTCAATAGATCAAACTGCTAATGATAAAGAAACTGACATGTCCAAAAAAATTTGCTGTCAGACTTGTCAGGATGTGAAAGATGCGTATATGAATATTGGTTGGGGTTTCTTCGATGGGAAAAATATAGAACAATGTGAAAGAGAAGGTTACGTTGATAAAGTAAATAAACATATCAATGAAGGTTGTAGAATTAAAGGTTCAGCTTTATTAAATAGAATCGGTGGTAATATTCATTTTGCACCTGGTCAAGCTTTCCAAAATGCAAGAGGGCATTTCCATGATACTTCATTTTATGATATTAAAACAGAATTAAATTTTAATCATATTATTAATCATTTGAGTTTTGGTAAACCAATTAAAAATAAACAAGAAAATTTAAGAAATTTAAAATTAGAAACAAATCCATTAGATGGTCAACAAACTTTACCACATCATGATACACATTCAAGAACTTTCACATATTTTGCAAAAATTGTACCAACAAGATACGAATATTTAGATAATATTATTGTCGAAACTGCACAATTTTCAACAAAATTTCATGAAAAACCAGTTAATGGCGGTAATGATTATGATGATCCAAAAATTAAACATCAAAGAGGTGGTATTCCAGGTCTTTTCATATATTTCGATATGTCACCATTGAAAGTCATTAATAGAGAAGAGCATGCAATTTCTTGGTCAAGTTTCATATTAAATTGCATCACAAGTGTTGGTGGTATCTTGGCTGTAGGTACTGTTTGTGATAAAATTCTTTACAAGACTCAAAGAACTTTCTTTAAAAAAAATGTTGGCGGTAAAAGTGAATAATTGAATTGTGCAATTATATATCAATAAATAACATGAATAAATAAACAAATAAATATAATATTAGGTTACAGTATATTTTGGACCATCGCCACCTTCAGGAACGGTCCAATTAATCTTTTGGGTTGGTGATTTGATGTCACATGTCTTACAATGGATACAATTTTGTGAATTAATCTTGAACTTAACACCATATTTCGATGTTTTATCTTCAACAAATTCATAAACACCAGCTGGACAGAATCGTTGTTCAATACCTTTGTATATTGGATATGATTCTTCAGTGAATTTCTCAAGATTTTGATCTTTGCCAATTCTTAGATGACATTCTTCATTATCGTCATGATAAGTACCTGTTCTAGAAACTGATGTTAAAATATCAAAAGATATCTTACCGTCAGGTTTAGGGTAATTTATTGGTTGATACTTCTTTGCATCACGGGTTAGACTTGCATCACTTTCAGAAAATTTAAATGTCCACGGTAAATGGCCCTTCAGTATGATAGTGTCTAAACCAGAATATGCCATACCACCATATATTCCTAATTTAGTATTAAATGAAGGTCTAATATTACGAACTTCGTGTAATTCATCGTAGACCCACGATTTATTTAGGGAATTTTCGTATGATTCTAAATTAATCAAAGGTTCATTACTAATATCCATATTTTCTTCACCTTTCTCTTCAATAATTGATTCGAAACTTGGCTTCTTTGAAATTTCATCGTAGCAACTTTCAGCTGCAAGCATTGCACTCTTCATAGCAGTATGAGTACCTTTAATTTTTGGAACATTCATAAAACCAGCAGATGCACCTATTAAGACACCACCAGGGAAATTTAATTTAGGGATTGCCTGAAATCCACCTTCATTTAAAGCTCGAGCACCATATGTAATACATTTACCTCCTTCAAGTACTTTCGCATAAAAGGGATGATGTTTCATTTTTTGAAACTCTTGAAATGGTGAAACATAAGGATTCTCATAGTCTAAACCCATAACTAAACCAACACTTACTAAATTTTTACCAAAATGGTATTGGAAACCACCACCATATAAATCTTTCGTTAAAGGATAACCCATAGTATGTGCAACGGTTCCCTTCTTAAAATTTTCATCTTTAACTTCCCATACCTCTTTGATACCAAGGCCATATGATTGATTACTTCTGTCTTTTCTTAAGTCAAACTGCTTCAAGATTTCTTTTGATAAAGACCCATGACAACCTTCCGCCAATACAATTTGCCTAGAATGAAACTCTAAACCACGTTCAAAAGAGTCCTTTGGTTTCCCATTTTTATCAATACCTAAATCCTTAGTGGCAACACCGATAACACCATTTCTTTCTCTGTTATAAAGAACTTCAGAGACACTAACACCAGTGTATATTTCAACGCCAAGTTCTTCTGCTTTCTCACCTAGCCATCTGACGACGCTGCTTAAAGAACCTACGTAATTCTTACCTTTATTAGATAAATCTCCTGTTAATGGTAATGGAATCTGTGCAGTCTTCGTCAAAAGTTTTAATTGATCTCCGACGACAGGATCTAAAAGTACACCATTGTCTTTACTCTTTGCTAAGCAGTCTTCTTTGAAATTAGGGAATAATTCGAGCATGGCACGAGGCTCAAGGATCATACCGGATAGAGTATGAGACCCAATATCACTTGCTTTCTCTAAAACAACAACACGGTATTTATTCTCTTTATCCAACTGTTTGAATTTAATCGCAGCACTTAAACCTGCCGGACCTGCCCCCACAATACAAAGGTCAACAAAATCCTTGACTCTTGCAGTAGATGCAAGACTACTCATGTAACGTCTTAGCATCTTCAACGTCCTGAATGAGAGCCTATTTTACAGAAATACAAATAAGATGTAACGTCTATATGACTACTACTAGAGTCAATTTTGCTCTTCTTTTTCAATATGCATTGTCAACGTATACACAGTTATCTCTTTTTCTGGTAAAATTTCAAGATGGAATTACGCGGCCATACAGACATCTAATAAGTTGGCTCTGATTGAAAAGAATAAATTTGATAGTTTTCGATGAATATATTAACTGGTTCTTACTTATTGCAGGTACTAATATCGGTAGTGTTATCACTTCCTTCTTTTTACTAGTTATAAGTTTTAATTTCTATATAGTGTTAATTAGATAGTGTGTTTGATGTAGTTGCCATATCGTATCTCAGCTCATAAAGCAAAAAATTTTTAATCCTAATATTTATTGTATCTATTTTTGTGGTATATTGAAATACTGGCTTTTTTTTGTCCATAGTGTTGTATATTGTCTTCTTATATGATACTGTCTAATTCTTCCAAACTAATTGATTCTGGAGAATCGATGTCCTTTGTTAAAAATCCATTTCTGACAATTTCTATCCAAGCATTGTCTTCTTCTGTTTTATCTTCTGTTTTATCTGATATCGTAATTCCTGTAGAAGAAGTCTTATGAAACATGGAAATTAAATTATTACCAGCAGTATGTAAGTTATGGTTTGATATACTCGTTCTCATACCAGATTTTGGTAGTAATTTTGAGATTCTTGGTGCTGCAGCAACTACCGTAACATAAGATGTGTGTGATGAAGATGCAGGAGTTCCACTTGTAATGGAACCGTTTGGATGTGAACCATCTAATAAAGATGGTGTCATTGTTGTTGAACGAGAAGTACCTGTGCCTGCATCTGTACCGTTTATTTTTGGTCTTTTATTTTGCGGTGTCATCAGTGATTTATTGCTGTTATTACTTCTTGATCTACCATCTGTTTTCAAATCGGAATTATTTCTTTTTCTTGTGTCGTTGTCATTATTATCGGATTGTTTCATTAATTCATTAGATTTATTTTTAGAGTTTTTGTTCTTGATATTGTCATTTTTCACCTGATTGGATTTGTTTGGTGTATTATTTAGCGTTGCAGATACTGGAGAAGAAGAATATGGAATATTAAAACCAGGACTTAATGAGAATGCCATATTTGTAGAAATACCTATATTGCTTCTATTAATAGCACCCATATTGATAGTATTTGGTGAACCATTTTGGTTATTTCCATCGAAGTTATTTGAATTAATATTGTCATTTTCATTTTTCATTTCATTTTCAAGAGCCATTTGTTGTTTTAATTGATTTGTTACTTTTACAGCATGTTCTTTATAATCAGATGCTAGAATACCTCTATAAATGTAAAGCATTCTTCTTGGTGATGAATTAGACCATTCTCTTGAAATTGCATATTTTAATGTCTTTTCACCTTTTTCAATTTTTTTAACATATGCATTTAATTTAGCAGAAATTAAATTTGATAATTTCGTTGATAAATTCGACATATCAGGATGTTTAGTTAATAATAAGTCACATAATTGTTTAACTGTCATACCTTGTTGATCAGGATCATTTTCCCATAAGATCACAAAAACAGCAAATAAGACATCATCATCTAATGGAGATGATCTATCTTCCGGGATTGGTCTTTCACCTGTTACCGGAATTAATTTTGAAATTTCCAATAAAGGATTTTCCTTTTTTGGTGAATTATCTTTCTTATTTTTACCATTACCATTAGATTTACCATTACTATCATCCAAATTATTTTGACCGATTCCGTTATTATTTAGATTGATATTTGGATTCATGGCAGGATTAACATCGATTAAATCGACAGTTTCAGAACCTGGGAAAGATGAAATAATATTATTATTAATACCATTATTACCCATACCTCTGTTATTGTTATTTAAAATCAATCCATTTAATTGAAAAATTGGAGATGTACTATTATGTAATAATTCATTCTCCATAGTTGGAATTTGCAATGGTCTTGAATTAGTTAAAGCCATATCTCAAAACGTAAAATTGATTAAAATTACCAATATAATAAAAAATAAACAAATTTAAAACGTAATACCCTTTCTACTGTACTTATTGTGGAAAATTAATTAAAATATCCTCAATTTGATAAATATTATTCTTATAATTTTTCTTGTAACACCCTTAGAATTAGTTCCCTTAAATGATATAATATTACTTTTTTTTAATATATCAAACCTTGGGAAAATTAAAGAAATGTTTATGAATTTAATTATAGTATTAATCAAAATATAAACTAGTAGTTTAAAATTAAATTTTAATCTCAGTAGTTAGTTAATAACTTGCCTGAATTGCGTCACAGTTTACCTTATTTGATAAGACAAACCCCTTAGACAAGAAATAAATTTGAAAAGTTCCCCCCACAAATAAAAAGGAATATGTTATATAAATTAAAAGAATTGTCAAAAACTGATTAATAATATAAGGGTAACTTCCAATAATATCATTAATCAGATAGTGATGAAAAATATTTAATAATTAGTTAATAGTTGCCAAACCAGGCCATCATCACTATTATACAGCAAAAAGTCTCACTTTTTTTTGCGTGGGTTCAAAAAAAGAAATCTCGGAGTATCGCATCCTCAATAATTTTTCAACAAAAAAAAATAAACTTTCCGAAAAGAAAAAAAAAATTAAAAAAATAATATCACCCATACATTTATATGCAGTCAAAAACAATATCAGGAAAAACTTAATTATCTAATGATTTACAGCAAAGTGGGCAATCTCGAATAGGATTGAGGAAACAGCCGATTCATGAAATAAAAAGGATTCAACTGATTATACTATCGAAGTATTAATAAATTATAATGATGTGCAATCATCATATACAATATTAAACAAAATTTTTAAGTAAATTTCATATTGAAGCAATACGAAAACATCAGTTGTTCAACTTCAAATTAAATAATATTGTTTCTCCCATCACAGGTAATATGTTAAGGCCGATACCATTTTCTATTTTATAGGTATTCAATAAGTAACAGTTTAAAGATTGGTTGTTACATAATCTGAAAAGTGAATGAATGTTACGGTGTTGAAGTTTGCGTTTTTTCTCTTATTTATAAGAGAAAATGATTGCATAGATGCAAGTTGCGACAACCACGACGGTCAGCAAAGAAAATTAGCAACAAGAAAAAAAAGAGAGAGAGAGAGAGAGAGACACGCCATACAAAACGTATTATCATCCATCGCCCATTGAATCTTCTACATCTATCCACCGCAACGGTCGAAAAAACTTGAATTTTTTTTTCGGTGAATGAACAAGAGAGAAGTAGCAAAAAAAATTTAACCGTCCTCATTTTCATCTTTGGTGCGGATCTCTAACGGCGTACTGTCAAAAAATTATATAATCCATTTCCACATAAATCTGTAACACTGTCACGTTCCTAATAATGAGCGAGGGTTTTTATAGAAACATGGCTCTTCCAAAGCATCGTACGCATTTGTTTTTGTTTTTTTTTAATTTTTTTTCTTGAGGTTGCAACTGTCATGCGCTGCGATATCTTCTTCCCCTTATGAGTGGAACGCCGCATCAGCCAACCGGAATATGTTCTCTTCGAGCGGACAAGAGGAAAAAAATTGAACACAGACATTCCGCAGATGGATTGCTACTCCAACACACAACAGAGCAACACGGTGCAACGCATTCCGCGGGCGCGTCTGGCGGATTTTGCCTCCCGAGGGTTTCTGCCGGCATTTTTACAGACAGGAAAAAGAAAAAGAAAAAGAAAAAACTTCGAAGGTGTTTTTAGGGGTGTATCCCTAAATTTAGCCGCCCATTCTATGTTTACGTTTTATGTAATCGTGGAATGTGATTATACAATTATATAATTGTTTTATTGTTTACTGAAAAAATGCATTAAAGACGCTTCTTCTGGGGTTTAAATATAACTGCAAGTAATTATTTTTTGTTGTTGTTGTTGCTATGTAGTATTCTATTTACAAACGCGCTTGGCATTGTTTGTTTGTGAATCATCAACTTCGTCTTGATATCTCTTTTTGAAATAGATTGGAGTTGTCGGTGTTAACGGCATAATAACATCTCTTTGTACAATACTCATTTTCTTTAAATTTAGCTTTGGAGTTGCACTCGTAGATCTGCCATTATTATTAACAGATTCTGGAGAGTTTGATTCACAAAATGAATTATTTCTAGAAACCTCGCTAGATTCAATAATAGATGTAATATGATCATTCATCAATTTTTCTTCTTTGAATCTTTTAATGAATGAAATAATTTTTGATAATTTAATATCATCATATTTTAATTTAAAGCTTGCTGGAATAATTTCATTGTCATCTAATAATATACTTAAGAAAAAATATTCATCTTTTGAAAATTTAAACCATTGCCTATTATTTTTAGAAAAAGCTTCAATCAATAAAGCAATTTCTGTTGAAATTTTTGATAATTTTGATGATGAAATATTAAATGATAAATCAGGTTTAAATTCTGACAATTCACAAATCATTATTGATAAAACTTTAATTTCATTGATATTTAAATTTTTATCATTAGAATTTGGATTTAATGTCTTTTTAAATAAAATCATATCAATAAATGAATCAGGTGTTGGTGAACTAGTAATTGACCAATTTAAAGATTTTAAAATTTGAAATTCTGTTGCAATAAATTGATCAGCGCAATATTGTGAGCAACATAAATTTTCTAAAATTCTTAAATTTGGAATATTTTTTTTGGCATCAAAAAATTTTGAACTAATCCATAAACATGTTAAAGCAACTAATTGATAATTAGTATTTTTTAAAATAAATTTTGATGTATATCTATCGACTAAATTAAATGTTTGAAATAAAGTTGATGTTGTTAATGATAATCTTGAATGACAACACATTAAAAATTCAAAAATTAAATATCTCATTTCTGAATTAATATATGGTTGTGATTTAAAACAAGATAAATTTGGATTATTTTTTCTAAAATCACTTAATTTTTCTAAATAAAATAAATGATTTGATAAATCAATACGATATTCTCTAATAGTTCGTTGATGATTTACTAATTCTCTTTTAACTAATTGTGGATTCATTGATTTAATATAAGAATTTTGTCTTCTAATTCTTGAAAGTTCATATAAATTAAACATATTATCATCATTTTTATTTGTTTGAGTTATCGACATAGTATCAGTTTTATGGAATGGGAAAAAAATGCTTGAAATAATTTATGCTACGATAGAAGATATATGCAAATCTTTAAATGTGGGAAAAAAATAGATGAGAAAATTTGGGGGAAATAATGCAGCTAATTTAATTGTAAGAAGGAAAAAAATTATATATATATAAAAAAAAACTCTTGAAATATGTTTTTATTAGAAGTTAATTTTTTTTTCCTAAAGTTAATAATAAATGGATTATGCTAAAAGTTGAGTGATATGATTTAAAAAGTGCATAAAGAACAATAAATCAAACAGATCCAAAAAAAATTAACAAATGCAGAGAATTTGCTTATGTTATTCAAATGAATATAAAATAAAGGAGTGAAGTCTTTTTTTCTTTCTATGTTAAAACAAATAAGAAAAGAAAAAGAAAAAAGAAAATGATGCTAATAGAATATGTGGATCTCTATTGCTTAGCCTTGTGAGTTATATGAAATTTATTATGGAAGATATTTTTATTACTTCCTAGATAAATTAACTTAACTTAATATGATTATCGTAAAATAGAAAATAATTAAACAAAAAAAATTGAATTGAAAGATAAAATTGAAAAGGAAAAAAAAATATTAATCTTATACTATAGGTTCTTTTCGATTTCTTATAAATGATTTTGCTAGCTTCACTGGAAAACTTTCCCAGTTCATGCAGCGTGCTGAAATATGAAAACTGTTACACACACAAGAGAAAAAATTGCCCGATTCCTGGTGGCTGGGAAATCAAGCGTAAAAAAAACCA
Source organism: Kazachstania kunashirensis (assembly GCA_003708465.2). Lineage (NCBI taxonomy): Eukaryota > Fungi > Ascomycota > Saccharomycetes > Saccharomycetales > Saccharomycetaceae > Kazachstania > Kazachstania kunashirensis. The sequence goes on from PPOH02000256.1 coordinate 73,744, forward strand.
AAAATTCCAGTGACCTGCAAAAAAAAACGGTCATATTGGGAAAGACACGAAACTGGTTTCAAGAGTCTCGGGCGACTTTTGTGTGGTAACAAATTTTGTAATGCGGCCATTTTTTCATGCTTGCCTCGTGCAAATTAGGGAAATTTTTCGATCGTACGAAACGGACATGCATAGCTTGTGGATATTAGGGCAAGGTTTGCTTATCAGCAAGATATACTAATATTTTTCAAGGTGCAAGGTGAGTGTAGCGATTGCGTTTTATTGTTTTATTGTATTATTTTTTTTTGTCCTTATTATAATAAGGGCTTTAGGTTTCTTTCTGTTTTCGATATAATAAGAGAGTCAAGATAACTTATTGAGTTATGTCTATATCAAAATATGTTGCAAAATAAGTTTTTTGACAGTGTACTATACAGGTTATAATTATTTCTATAACGGTTGTTTTTTTTTTGCAACACTATTAACTCTGTAGTTATTACAGGTATCTTACTATCAAAAAAGTAGAATTAAAATTAAAAGTGATGGTCGTAGTTAACTCTCTTTCATGGGATGAGGCGGTTCCCCCATTAGTCGAGTTGAAAAGAAATGCAAGAGAAATGATATCAGGACTTGTTAGTGCCTACATTACAGTAATTCATCTTGTTCCTGAATTGTATATACGTTAAATTGGATCCCGCCAACCACTTATTCCCTAAAAAAGACAAAATGTATAGGCTTGTGCCTTTAATCTGAAACCCAACCCAATGAATAATGATATAATCAATTAAGTTGAGATGAAATGAGATGAAATAAGCCCTAGCGCAAAGAAAGTTCTTTAATGACAGCAAACTTTAATTCGTACTCAATGTTTCTTTACATTTAATATTTCTTCAACAGAATTAAAAGCCTCGGAAAGTTACACAGCACCACAAACATCACCGTAGAACGGTCATATTTCAAAATATCGCCGGGCAAACACAGAATCCTCAGTGCGAATCAAAATTAATCTTGCATAAAAAATGTTCTGCCTATCTTTCTCCACACCTTTCTGACAGGTCAACTCTTTTTTACGGGGTCGTCGAGCAAGAATAATTTATTTTTCTTTGCTGTTTTTGGAAAATTTACCGTATATGGTAAATTATCAGACTGTATAGATTGAAATTTCCTTAAAGGGAAGTTGCGGTCTCACCCACCCACCACACTACCGCTTATTGAATCGAAGCATGTCATTCTTTTCTTTTTAGCTGTTTTTTGATAGGAGGACTTTGTTCCGAATTCAACAATGGGTGGGTGAGGTTCGTTCCACTGTAATAACTCAATCGTTTGACATATTTTTAACTTGAGTTTCATTCATGTAGTGGATAGGTTTAAAAAGATTAAAAAATATTGTCAAGGCAAGTGAAGTCAAGTAAAGTAAATTAAATAAATAAAAGTTCCTCATTTGGTCAGTAATAATTATCTTTTAATTTTTCATGACAAAACATTAACAATAAATCTTCACCGATTGCATCTGTTCTAGATCCTCCTCCTTTGTTCCTGTTCTTTTTTCTTTTATAAATAACTATATATACATATATATATATATTCAAAAATGGCAAATTATTAACCTCGATGGGCTATCGTGGCTAAAATAGATTATCTAATAATACTTTTACTAGATTAGATTGATTAATTAATCTGAAAAGCGATAAATGATTTCGCGCCGCGTTGTCAAATGTTTGCCTATTTCGGTTAGTCTGACAGTATATAATTAGTACTATTTTTATAATAATTACCCAATAGAATATATAAATGTATTATGGCGATTATATCGTGAATACACATATATATACTTGACTAACAAGGAACCAGTATTATGAAATTGTTTTATTTAGCAATATATATGATTTTGGACTGCATAACCACATCGTTAGACATATTCAAAATGTGATAATGATTCAATGTATTGGTCCTACAATCAACTAATACTCGAGAGGTGTACCCAATAATCGATACTTCGATGGTATTTATATTCAAAGGTGATAATGCATAACAATTGTAAAATATTTTCATTGAGTTAAATGTGGAACTTAAGTAAATTTTCATAATCTGTTGCAACCAATTAACTTACCACAGAGACTCTACATATTCCATAACATACTTAAACCACTGGTACAACTAAATAACTTGACCAGTGTTATATAACCTTGCTCTTGCCAATGTTATACTCTATAGTCTTGTTTCTACATGTTATCAAAATTCTAGTACATCGTCAAATATGATTTTTATGGATTTCTTATATTCGCTTACCATGAAATTCACGAAACCTAATTGAAATACAAGGGATTACCTAAAATGTAAATTTTATTTTAAAATATATCTAATAGTAAAGTTGTTGTAGTATTGTTCGCCTCGAGTCATTTGAGATCATATTAGCTAGCTAGGATGCTGAAAAGAGCAACCCTGATCAAGACAAACTTAAGAAGGTTCTCTGCGTTACAACCATTAAAATCAGTAACCGCTTCAGATCTTACTTTTGATTATAAACAAGATGAAAATATAAACGATACAAATGGTAACGATCATAATAGCAATAAAACAGTACATCCTTTATCTGCGTTGGGGACTAAATTAATTCAAGAGTTGAAGGAAAAGAAAGATATCAGTGAAATATATACAGAATTTAATAATGAAATTTTGAATTTTAAGAAAGGTTCAAACGGTGAATCAAGACTTCAGAAATCATATGGTTTAAATTCATTTATCTCAAGATTGATTCAATCTTCAATTGTATCCGATAATCATTATAAAGTAGATCCTTACGAAATTTTAAATAATGTTTGCGATTCCCAATTAGCAAGAGCTGTACATTTTGAAATTGTTATGGAGTACTTTTTAAAGAACAAAGCTCCAGAAGATGTAATGAGTCTTTGGATCAAATACTTATCTTTGGTAACAGAAAATCCAAACATTGCGACAACTAAGAGTGTATGGAATCCACATAGAAATATTGTTGCATTAACAACAATTGCTTATTTATTATTACCAAATAATATTCCAAATCTTGAAGTTTTGAACCAAATCTTACAGGTTAACGAAACTAATAATATGGCAAACTCAAGAACTCCCTATAATAATTCTATCCCAATTAAGTTTCTTGCACCAATGATTCATCAAAAGGTGAATAAAGAATTTCAACGCACCGCATTAAAAAATTTGGATGCATTATTTATTCAATATATTTCTAAAAATAATGGGTGGTTGAAAACAGAGTTAGATGAGACTTTTGATACTAAAACTTTACAATTTTATTATAGTAGTTTAAAGAACTCTATTGATGTTGTCCCAAATGACGAAATTGATGCATTGACTATCGTAGGATTTATGGATAAGTTCGTTTCACTAAGAAGACCAGATGTGGCTATCCAAATTTACAACGATTTTAAACCTGTTTTCAAAGAGAATCCAAAGGGGATGTTACTATTGAACGATTCTTTGTTAGTAGTTGTTGCTGAGCTACCAGCGCATACTAAACTTTATAAGTTGTTAAGAATTCAAGCAATTTGGAATTCGTTGATTGCATCAAATGAAACAATATCTGCTAATTCTTATATAAAGCTCTTCAGAGGTTTAGTTATTTCCAGAAATCTTGAAGAATTAGAAAATATTTGGGAGAATGAAGTATCCAATCAGTTGAAGAAAGATAAGTCCGTTATCGAAGCCTATCTGAATTCAATTTTAAGATTAAAGAAATCTCTCTCATTAAGTGATGTGCATGATAAATTACCCAAGGATCTTGAAAATATTGAATTAATTAATGTTGTCCTTCTAAAGACGGTTCAACAAAACAATTTCAACATTGATTTGTTCAATAAAGCTTACACCGAGTATTTTTCTGCTACTAAGTCGAAAGATAATGAAACAAGACTACTTCCAGATGTTGAAACTCTAGCTATAAAAATGCTGGCAAATTATTCTTCCAGTTCTGATAAGCAAAATTTCAATTTTTTGCAAAATATCGGAGTAAATCAGAAATCAAACTTCAATAAACTTTTGAAAATTAGTGAGAACTTCATTAGCATATCATCAAGTATTGAGCCAATCCGTGCTTTTTTTGTTCAGATTAAAGAACCTGTGAATTCAAAGAAATATAAATTGTTTATTTCTGCAGAATTTATGAAATCTGATGGCTCGTACAAGGAAGCTGAAGCTCTTTTCAAGGAATACCTTGACAAAAGTGAGCTTAATACGAATGATAAGTCAGCACTTAGAGCACAGTTTCTAAGAGAGTTGTTAGAATCTCTAGTTGGTGGTTTCTGTCATATTTCTGTGAGAAGTCATAATTTGCAATATATCGGAAAAATTGACGAATATTATAGATTGATTAGCGAAATAAATGTTTCAGTATCAAAATCAACGTTATCTACAATGTTACACACTTATAGTATTCTAGCCAATGTAGCGAAGGGAACTTTAAAACCAGTCGAGTCACAATACATCAATAACTTCCTGGACAATCTGGATAAGTTGGATTTCAAGGCTAACCAAGGTGACATCAGAAATCTTAAATCAAAGGGTCTGGATGTACCACAGTCTTTAATTAAAATGAAACCCTCAAAATCTGGTTCGATTAAAATTCCTCCTGCTTCAACTGAAACTAAAGATGGTTCTGAAATAACGATAGAACAAACTGTATAAACTAGAAGGAAACGTATATGTTATTCATATATCATGTAAATATGTGGTCACGTCTCCAACCTGTATATAAATATATTTATTCATTTATCTATATATCTATCTATCCGTAAATATATGAATAACCAACTAATAATATTTAATAATTTGAAAAGTTTATAATATGATTCAATTCTAATCATCGGCATATTGGTTACCCTCTCGGTGTGTTTTACCATCCGTATTGATTTTACCGAACAAAGGCCCATCTGAAAAGAGACACACAGATGACATTTGATACAATTATAAACATTGGAATCTCAGCCATAAAGCCTAAACGTTGAATTTTGCTGTATTTATAACTTTTTTCTGAGAAAAAAATCATTATAGAGCATTAATATTTTGATTTTATCGTCTCTAAGATTGTATTTTCTTTGAAATACTATTTTTAGTGTCAACAACTGAGGTTGGGTACAGTTGAGTGGTAGTTACTTAAACATTAGATCACAAAAATGGGACTTTCGAATCCAAATCAAGCAGCTTTAACCAACGAGGGAACTCGTGCTACACCTATGGATACTCAGAAATCGAATACAACCATTACAAAAGAACTATCAAAACAAGAAATTGTGGATAACAATCAATCAACAATTAAATTGATTGGTTTAGACATTAAAACCATAACAAATGAGGATATTCATCAAATGCTTAACGTAGAGAGACTTTTCTTAAGAAAGAATCTATTAGTGGCATTACCTAAAGGTTTTGTTAAGTTGCAATATTTACGTTATTTAGATTTGAATTCCAATAAATTAAGAGACATACCTAATATTTTACAACAGTGTCCTCAATTAGAAATTTTGGATTTATCATGCAATAAGATAAATAATTTACCTTTAGAAATTTCACCGACATGGAGTAAAAATTTAAAGGTTTTATCATTAAAAAATAACCGAGTATCATCCATTAATGATTTGAGAATAATTTTAGAATTATCAAATTTAAATGTCTTGGAGATAGAAGGTAACAATATTCCAGAAGAGGAACTTGCGATGGTTAAGTCATATACTCCAATGACCACAGCTATACCGAAGGATGAATATTGGGCAGTGGCATTACGTAGATTTTTTGAAGATCATCCAGAAAAAACAACTAAAAATTCCTCTATGAATTCTGTAAGTACTCAGGATTCAAATTCTAAAATATCCAGAGCTTCAAAAAGAATGGGTTTTATTAGCACAACAAGAAATGATTCAATTCCAGTTCAACTACAGCATTCACCAGGTGATTCTACAAATGATATATCTAATCCATCACATAATGAACAATCCCATACAAATAACGATATAATTTCGGGTATACGAAGTCCATCAAGTAATATTAGTACACCTTTATCGTCTAGTTTTGCTTCAAACAATCACTCATCCAATACATCCAATAGCACTAGCGAACTATACAACCATTCCAAATACAATGACTATTTCAAAAGATTATCAATCCTTCCCGAGGAAAGTATGGCGAATGAGGAGGCACGTATTTCACATGCAGAACTAGTGGCGGCATGTAGAAAATTACTATTTAGTTTTACAGAATGTCAACAGGCCATCAGAAAAATTACATCATTTTGTAAGGAAAAAGCTATAGCCGTGAATGTTGTCTCTCTACTATATTCAGTTAGATCGCACATTGATAATTTGGTTGAAATTCTAGAACAGAGTGAAAATGAAGAAAAAATGAATGATCAAGGTTTAATAAAAATCTGTGTCACTATTATATCCATATTCAAGCAAATTATGACTCCCTTAAAAAAGCACTTCAATATATTTTTTGAAGAAGACGATTTATGCTTCATCCGAATGTTTTATATGACATTATTATGTTCATATACTGAAATATACAATGCATGGAGTTTTATAAGTCCAGAATTTCATTCTAAAAATTCAATAACAAACAAAAAATATTTATCAGCAAGTCATGAATCATCTGCGCTTTCCTTTGTGGCATCTTCATCTTTGAAACCTATCGTGGTGAATTCAAATGAAGAATGTAATATTTTTGAACAGAATATTTCAAACATTAACAACATAAAACATAAAACAAGGACGCGCAGCGATACAGTACAGGGGAAAATCCCATCTACAGCTTTAATACACACATCATCTTTCAATAGCGATAATTCAATTAATGAGTTCCCATCGATGAATAGTGACCATTCAGACACATTAAGCAAGATTCATTCAAATACAGTTGTCTCTCATAATCTAGCTGCTAATGATATTGGATCAAAGGACAAGTTTCTTAATGATTCTCCAAACCCTATACATTATTCTAACGGTCAAGAAATGACAAGGTCGATGTCAGTTAATAAATTACAAAGATCGGAGAGTGTACTAGAGAGGGAACTATCGTCGATTTCTCCTGCAGGTAAAGCTTCGAGATCTATTTCAGTTAGTTCAGTGCATACAAATGTTAAACTGTCATCTAGTGTTATGCCGACAAGTAATGAAATATTGAAAATGAAGTCGGAGCTTGTAAATGAAGGCTCCGTAGAGAATGGACATGTTAATCCTTCCGATATGGAACTGGATGGTGTTAGAAAAAATGTTTTGAAGAATTCTAGTAGTGTGAGAAGTAGTAGAAGTAATAGCGGTAAGGATGATGCTGATCAGGGTAGACCTGGAAAGAGTAATATTATTTCTATGCAAAGAAGTGATAGTACAAATAAGACACAAGAATTGAACGAAAAAAGGAATATTGAATTGAAAGATAATGGCCAAAAATCGTTAGAAGAAAACACAACTACAGAAGCACAACAAAATATCGATCGCCAATTATATGAAATGTTAATTAATGTTACTAAAATGGTTAGTGTCGTTTATAACCAACTTACCAATGAAATATCGCGTACAGCGATGGCCAGTACTACCGGTCAGCAAGCTTTAACGGATGAACTGTTATCAAAGATACGTGGTCTGACAAGTACTTGTTGTCAAGCATTAGATTTATCGAAAACATTAAATGAGAGATTACTATTACTTATTAGTGATGATGCTACAATTGTTGAACAATACTTAAGTACTAGCGAAAAATTAATGACATGGGAAAACATTAATGCATTTTTGAAATCCATTATTTCTATTTTAGGTAGCACTAAGATTGTTATGGCAGATTTGCCAAGTTTGAATGAAATAAGACCTAACTTAGCTTCATTGGCCAAGATTACAAAAGATGTAACGGTTATATTAGATTTGAGTTCATATAAAGCTGTATCTGTAATAGCTGCGCAGCTTCAAAAGCAGCAACAGATTCAACAAGTCCAACAAGTTCAGCAAGTTCAACAGCAGCAGCAAATGCAACAGCAAATTAACAGTCACACACATGTTCCATTATTAACTCCTCAACCATTTTTAAACTCGCAAAATAGCTATCCGTTTGAGCAAAATCAGTAATCAAAAAAATAAAGGATTAGTGATATGCATTCATTATTCATTACTAGTAATAGTACATCACGTCAGCTAGTAGGACGAGAGGTGTTATATAACTGTATATAACTATATGATTATTATTATTTATTTATAGATAAAGATGTCTGAATTATTTCTCATTGGAGTATGAAATAAAAGTCAATGGGACGTTTCCTAACAAGCACAAAGATCCAAGCTTTGTTCATAGATTTTACTTAATTCAAAATGATAACCATGAATTTTATTTTTTTCGAAAAATAACGGTAATCTCATTCGTGTTCTCTCTGCTATACCTATGAATCTAACTCTATCTGTACCATTTAATTTAACTTTATTTTCATTTTTACCTAATATTAAAGATGCAAATACCCAGTCTAAAATGAAAAATAATTTAAATAATTTTGGTATTGTATCAACTTCTTCATCTAAAGGATCATCTGTAATAGTAAATTTTTCGATATAATCTATTAAATCATCCGCGATTTTAATAATAAAAGACGATTGACCAAAATTATTTGAATTTTTTTGAAATTGTGGAATAATTTCTAATTCTTCATCAATATGCAATGGTGTATTATCTCTATTCAATTGTAATAGATAATCTGAATAAGGAACATTATCTATGGAATACCATATAAAATCTAATAAAGATTTAATGTCATGTAATAATGGAGCTAATGTTTTATAACCTCTTTCATTATTTAAACCTCTTGATTGAACGAATTTTCTTTGAATTTCCATTAATCTAGAATCAACATATACAATAAATTTTGATTGTTGAGACATCGATAATCTTTTAGATTTCTTAAAATCGTTATTATCATTTAATGAAGTTTTTGGTAACGAGGTATTTAAAATTGATTTTAAATTATCATCTGATGAGAAAGGTGATTTAAAATTTACACGAGGTTGATAATCATGAGCATTATCATACTCACTTGGATGACGTGATTGTGTATTATTATTGTTTTCAATATAATTAAAAGCTCTTTTCCATAATGGAGCTGTTGCAGCTTGCGCAGGTATATTAATAAAAGAAGGAGTCTCATCGATACTTGGATCCAAATCCAAATCTTCTATATCTTTTTCATCTAATTCTTTTAAATTATTTAGATCTAAATTTGTATCTGGTCCTACATGTAAGGGAGTTTCTGGTTCTGATTGAGTTAACGACATTATTATTTATGTAAAAATTTTGACGTTATTTAGGATGGGTATTATTATTTTTTTTCTCCTACTTGATCAAAAATAATATAAAAATAGATTGGTAAAAGGGAATTTTTCTAATTGAATTTTTTTGAAGTTTGAGTTAATTTAAAAAATATTAATTAATAGGTGAATATTCTATATCAGTAAAGTTTTAAGTTACAGTTAGTAAACATAAAATAACACATATGTGAAATTTTCCCGAGAATCCATCTGTTTATATATCAAGAAAAAAACATTCCCTTTTATATCAATTTCTTACGTTATTGGGCGACCACCCCACAGATCCCTCTTTTTCTTGGAAATTGTCAGAATGTCATCGCCAGTGCTTGAATGTGTTACCCCGCTTGTAACAGCCGCATGTTCCTTGCACTACCATCCGTGCATCGCACATAAGTGTGTTAGGGTTTGCGATATTAGTGATATCTCAATAGTCATTAGTCAATAGTAATATGGCAATTGGGAAACAAGCTAACATTTTGAGATGCTGTTGGTAAATATACCAAAACATATATATAGTTTTGTAATTGAGTGCCTTGTGGGATTTTCAGAGGAAGGTAGGTATTCATGTCAAATTCTTGATGAAGGCCGTGGTGTTTAATTGAAATAATGAGTTAAAATTGTAAATATGTCTTACTATAGATATACAAGTTTGTACATGAGTAAACTATCCGATATGAAATCGATATTTTAATCCCTAGCAATATGAATATCGAAGTGAGTTTGATCTGCTTTTTCTAAACCTTCCTTTAATGTCATTTCTGGAATGTTGTAGTCACCGGCGTTTTGTTTTCTATAACGAATTGGTTGAATCTTTTCGATGTTATCAATACGTTCGAAGACGGCCTTTTCTGCATTAATGTAAACTTCTTCTCCCCTTGAAGCTGCTCTGTAAACAACAACTGGAGGTAAGACAGAGAAACCTGGATAGAATAACATACCATGGTTAATTGGGAATAGGATATCATCGATTGAACCATGAATACCTCTAGTACTGTAATAGTTGTCGCCAGCACCAACTGTAACAATACAGAAAGCACGTTTATCTTTCATCCGACCTTCACCACATCCAAGGTAACCTTCTTCATTGGGAGCAGGTATACCGTAAGCATAACCACAAGCATAGACTCTATCGAACCAACCCTTTAAGATAGCTGGAAGACTGAATCACCAAAGTGGGAATTGGAAAATAACAGTATCAGCCCAATTTAATTTTTCTTGTTCAGCAACAACATCTTCAGTTAGTTTATTTTCAACGTAAGCGGAGTAAGAAGCAACAGCAGGTTTTAATCTTGTACCTTTTTCATGGTTAAGGAAGTCATCTTCATCGATGGCTGATTTCCAGTTCATGCTGTATAAATCAGAAACTTTAACTTCATCGCCCCTATCCTCAAAACGCTTCTTAGCAGCTTGTAATAGAGAATGGTTGAAAGATCTGTGATCTGGATGGGCAAAAATAAATAGTACCTTCATTGCTTTTTTTTATATGATTAATTAGCTTAGTTCGTTAGCTCAGTTTGTTGTAGTTATAGCACATTCAAGTAATAAATAGGATGAAAGAGAAAGGACTGTTACAATTTTTTCAGATCCGATTAATGATTGTCCCTTTAATATGATTATTTTTAGGTACCATTTGTTTAGTTTCTAACGAACTCGTTTGAAATGTAAATCCTCGAACGATACATCTTTCAGATTTAGTAATCAGATATATTAGTAATCGAATCTGCTCGCCGCGGATCTGCCCGTCGAGCCGCGGCGCCTTAAATTTATTCAGAATTTTGATAATCGGTTTCAATATGCCAAAAAGAAACCCCTACTGTGTTTGCAGTTGAAATCTAATGCCGGAAAGTATGTTTCTATCAGATTCAGTTCAACCAGTCTAGTTTGTACGGTATCTTATCGTTGCATCCTTGATAATATCATGTGACCACGTGAAATTTATTTCTTTTCACGTGACCGGAAAACTGCTCTTTTATGAGACCTGAAATTTTCAGATAGGGCAATTTCGAGAAATTTCAATTCTAAAACAGATGTTTCTCCCATAAACTAGGGCTTCACGAACCAATGACAAAATATAGGACACGTTAAATAATACTATACACGAAACATAGGATATTCTAAATTACACTCGATTCATAGAGTAGTTGAATCATATAACTTTTTGGTTAATGCAAGACCCCTTTTAATGCCGCATCTCGTTAGATCGATGTGTTCAATACTAATTTTTGCAGTGAAGGACTTCAAAATACAAAGCTTTTCAAGCATTTTCGGTGATAGCTGGTGTTTTCTTCGCTCTGACAGCCGACTAGCTGCACTGAACAACCTTTCCACATGGATGGATGTTGCGGGGATGTTCCTCAGTATCCTGTTGGTAAAGGACAGAAGAGGAAGCTCAGCTCCGAAATCTCTCCAGAAGATGTTGTCTGATCCAACGATCGTCTTGCAAATCCATTTATAATGCGGTGTCTTCGTCAGTTCTTTATCGTCGGCGAATTTGTCAACACAGTTATGGTATTCTTTAATAGCAAGTTCATAATATAATAATATTTCATTGAAAATTAGATCTTCAAGGTCGGAACTTATACTTTGGCATTGTTTGTCATCTTCCTGTGTATCATACAAAGTTGAATCATCGTTCGGTAGTTTTGGTTCATAGCTGCTGCTTTTATGACCGTCCATCTCGGTAAAGCTGCTATCCGGATCAACAGTTGCCTCGTTTACATCTTCAGATTCCTCGTAGTATATTTTTAAGTACGGTAAAAGTATTTTAGATATCTTTTTAGACAATTCATTAGCAACAAATGTTCGTTTCTTTCCATCGCGACCTCTTCCTGGATACTTGACGCTCCAAAATTTACTGTTCATAAACTCAATACAGAGGAATGATGCTACAATACATATTTCATTTTCACTATACTTTTTGTAGTACTTTTCCATCTTATTCGTAAATTGTGTCAAATGCTTGACATGCTTCATATTGTAATAATTACTCTTGAGATGTCGGACGCTATTTTTCTCCATTAATAATTTATAATGTTGCAGTAACGGAATTATAAACTTTACTGTGCAATTATCATTAGAAAGGGTTGCACAAAGGACCTGAAAAGGTTCAAGTAGAGCCAAAAGATCTTTTGCTATCTCAAAGTCGGTCTTTGTGAAAATTACTCCAATGCATTTCCTTTCAGAAAGGCTTAATAACACGGGCTCTAAAACTAGTAATCGGTTCAAAGTCTCAATAGCAGACACCCATCTAGTTCTGCAATACGATTTTAATTTAAGACCTTTTCCTGCGTGCACTTTATCAAATTTCTTGCATTCTATGTTGTACAACTCCATTTTTAGAATGCTAAATTTTAGCTCAGTGGTTAATTCATTATTCTTTTGCAGTATTTTATCACCAGATAAGAAACATAACACATTCTCATCAATATTGTGTGAAGTTAAAAAATCCATCAATGGTTCAGAAAATGGAGTTTCTCCTCTGGTGCCATTCTCCTGAAGTTGGTACTTCAGTGCATACTTCTTCATTTCTTTGCTCTCAATGAACGCGTTTATGCATTCTATGTCTTCCCTAAATTTTGCTTCCTCCATCTCTGAAGGTTCAAATAATGTACTGCTAATAACATTGGTACTATTAAGCAGACAAGGAACATGACCAAGAAGCTGCTTTCCAAATTGGTTATCATGGTAACATTCTCTCGCAACTTTCATCATATTTGCAGCATTATCTGTTGATATACCCACTACAACACCTCTTAAGCCAAGATAACTGGATACAATTTCCATTACTTGTTCCTTTATGGACCCGCTTGTGTGACTTTTACTTATCGGCATTTGAAGTAAGAATGGGGTAAGAGCATCGCAAGTTTCATCATATGTGGTAATCATTAGTCCCAAGTAACTATTCATACATCGGTCTGACCAATGATCAAAAACCAATGACACAAATGTAACGTCCTGTAATGCTCGCATTCTTTCCATTATTGATTGTTTTAGAGAGTCAGGATGAATAATGGACTTTTGCGACAGTACATATTCCGAGGATGCCCATTCTGCTTTCCAAAAATACCCTATTTCTTCAATTTTATTATCTATCGCCTCATGTTTTCAGTCTTTTATTACTTAAGCCGTATGGTATATCTTTTAACTCTAATTCATTATTTGAAAGATATTTGTCGAATTGATTCCTAATCCTTTTGTCATCAAGCCAATTTAGTGGCAAATTAAGATTCAGAGTTAATTCGATAGCTTTATCGAATTTGTTGGCAATCTTCTTGGTAGCGGTAAAATATTCAGCAGAAGAGGTTTTAGCCCTTGCAAGTTGGCCCAGTAATTTTCTATCCTTAACATTCCCAAACATATTATCTGGTGGGTTTGGGCAATTTTGCAGGAAATGATTACGTAGAGCAGTGACCTTATAATGAGCAGCTCTTTTGTCATAAAAGAAAACAGATTTACATCTAAAACAGCGGTATATGTGCTTATCAGTTTTCAGCTTTCAAACCAATTCCAGATACTAACCTTTTGCTTTGAGACTAGCTGCCATGAAGATTCGTCATTAACAAGCGGATGATCTGGGATGGGTTTGTAGTATTGAAGGGGTCTCCTCTTCTTTCTTGGGGAGTAGAAGCAGTTAAAGTTGTATAGCACGAATCATTATTCTCGTATGTAGGATATGAACTTTCCGGGCTCTCCATACTGTTGATTCAATGTATTAAAACACCGTTTTCTTGAAGTCGTCGAAAAACGTTATTAATGTGAAAAGAAGAAACAGAGAGAGATTTATATATTCAAAACGTTCTTTATTCACTTAAGTTTAAACTTGTTTAAGAAAGGTTTTCGCTATTCTTCCTCGACGGCAGCGTTTGCTGACATTTCAATACTGGTCTTTTGGCCTTTTACATTTCGCGTCAGGGCTCGGTTCTGAATAGTATCCTAGGGTTGGGACATGGTCGGCACAAACTTAAAAAGCTTTTTGAGGGCTGCCCGCAAAAAGAGCAATCTCCGGTCACGTGAAAAAGCCCAATTTTTGGAAATCCGCAATGCGGATTTCGTTTTTTCCGACACCTAGGCAAATTGATTCTATGTCCGGGTAAATTAAGATATAAATATCATTTTTAGCCGCTGAAGTAAATTAAAAAACTATATAAAGGGAGAAAAAAATGAACTAATTGGGTGGCAAATGAATATATATTTCCATAAGAAGGCAGTGTCCAAGTTTGTTTCCTTTGTGTTTGAGATAAGTAATGACAGAGAAGGTTTTAGGATATATTGACATCATTAATGATTACAGAAATGATTTAATTTTTTGTAGTTCAAAAAGTGATGTTGTAAATAAAGTTGACTTGTTACATGGCGTTATTCCAATAAAAAATCATCATGTTTTGAAATTGGGACGTAATTCGAAAGAAGTAGATATAGTGGTAAATGATCCATCCATTTCATCTGTTCATTGTATTATTTGGTCAATTCTATTCGATGAAGAAAGTATGCCAATGTGTTATATTAAAGATATCTCATTGAATGGAACTTCTATTAATGGGGAATTATTAAAGAAAAATGTTGGGTATTTATTACAAGATAATGACATTATTGATATTTATTTTAATAAAATAAATAATAAATATAATTCAACATCAGAAAAAGAAAATATAATTCTAAGATTCAAAGAAAATACTGGAATTTCAAAAGTTAATTTATTGAATAATTTGAATATCGATTCAAAAGTTACTGATTGGGAAATTACTTCGAGGGTTATTGGTAATGGAACATTTGGTCACGTTTTAGTATGCCATAACAATAAATTGAAGACAACTAATACAAATATTCAAACCAAATTAGAAAATTTTGCTGTTAAAATTATAAAATTAAAGCCAAATAAACTAAATAAAGAAGCAAAAATTCTATTGGAATTAAATCATCCAAATATTATTAAAGTTTACCATACACATATTGATTCAAATGATAATTTATATATTTTTCAAGATTTAATTTCTGGTGGTGATCTTTTCTCCTATTTGGCAAAAACTGATTGTCTAACCTCAATTCCAGAAACAGAATCACTTTTAATTGTTTTTCAAATTTTAAATGCATTAAAATATTTGCACGATAAAGGTGTTGTTCACAGAGATCTAAAACTAGATAATATTTTACTTTCTTCTCCTGAACCATGTACAAGAGTAGTCTTGGCAGATTTTGGTATTGCTAAGCATCTAACTTCATCGAAGTCAAGAATGCATACTGTAGTAGGTACTCCTGAATATTGCGCACCGGAAGTTGGCTTTAAAGCAGACAGACAATTTTATTCTTCTTTTTCGAGAGCAGCAACATTAACTGAAGATAATTTAGGGTATAGTAAAAAATGTGACCTTTGGTCTTTGGGAGTAATAACTCATATTATGTTGACAGGTATCTCGCCGTTTTATGGTGACGGAACAGAAAAATCAATTATTGAGAGTGCAAGAAAAGGTAATATAAACTACAATATAAAACATTGGCAAAAAGTTAGTTACACAGCTAAAAATTTTGTGAAATGTTTACTACAAGTAGATGTCAAAAAAAGATATGACAGTGATCAATCCTTAAAACATCCATGGATACATAACCACTGGGATCAACTGAATCAAATCTACCACAAAAAAATATTAAAACATACAATATATAATCCAACAGTTATGGACAAGTATGAGAGTGAAAACCAAAACAACGAACTGAAAGAACTGTGTGAAGTACCTAATAGAGATGATAAAAATAACTGGAAACGAAAATTACCTAGGACTGTAATAGTTTCTAATTCGAATACTCCACAGAGATTGAGTAAAAAGCAACGAATATAGGGTAAAAAGATATTTTTTGTACGATATATTTCTATTTTGTAAAAATTAACTTCTTTTTTTTGGTGAATATAGTCTACTTAAGTATAAATATTATGACTTATATATTGTCATTCATTTCCTCAAAAAGTTCTTTTTTTGTGACAGTTTCGGCTCGTCTTTACTTGAAATTACCCAATATGATTTATTTATCGTATACAAGAAAACTGAAAAATAGCTAAAGAAACTTTGAAGTTATTCTATGTATTGGACAAACCACAACATTTGATTATTGAAAAGAACCACCTCTCTAAGGGATTACGAGTATTTTTCACCTGTTTTCTAATTGGATATGATATGAGTCTTGTTTTCAAACGTTTCGTAACGAATAATTTAGAAAAGACATTATATGATGCATTTCTCAATGAAAAAAGATCATTGAATAAATCTTTCAAGTTATATAATCCTAATAAACTATCAGATGATAGTCATACTGAATCTCGTAACTCAAGCAATCTCCAAAATATTCGTTCGATTTCTGACAAGTGGCTGCATGATGCCTTAAACACAAAGGTCGAAAGTAAGGGTACTGAAATTGTTACATTACAATTACCAATAATTTTAAAAACCTTACAAAAACTGAGGAGTAACAATGATGTTAAGCTATATTTTAAGTTAATGAAAAAACTGAATTCTGCAAATGTGAATTGGGTGAGAACTAATCATAAAAGTGTGATCAACATCAAAGCTGAACAAAAGATACCAATAGAGTTTATTCATGAACTTTCAAATATGCTGTATAAAATTGCACTTAGATTAAAATATTACAAAAATGAAAATGAAATCAATACACTGACTAAATTTTCATTAAAATTGCTATCGGACTATTTAGATCTACTAGCTCCAATAGGGACAGAACCCAATATCAAATTTCTGAAACAGATTATATCAGTAATTATGCGATCAAAGTCATATGCTTTAAAAAGCGAGCTTTTAAAAGTTTTAGATAATTATAAATTACGAAATAATGGGTTCCGTTCCATTTACTTTATTATTGATTATATTAATGTATCATTTTTTTATGAAACAGATCAGGTGCTTCAATTGGAAGACTACATTAATAAATGCATTATCCCAAAACAATCGTATATTTCTAAGGATTTATCGTCTCAGCAAATTGAAATGTTTACACCACTGTTTGTTAAAATCTTAAAGAAATATATCCTTTGTGATATGGAAGAAGCGTCTCTCAAGTTGACTGATGAAATGATTAATAAGTGGGGTATCAAGTTGTATGAACATGATATATATACACTCAAAGAATTATGTGATAGAGATTCCTTTACTGCTGTTTCAGAAAATTTTAATAGTGCTTTTTCGTTAAGAAATAATGATGCTTTTGACAATCTACGCAAATTTCTAATTAATGAAAAATTATCATTCAAATCATTATTAATGAAATTACAAGAAGCAAATATTAATACAGACGATGCAAAATATTTTGATCTATTAAATTTTGCCATATTTAAAGTGGAAGGCACCGAAAAAAGAGACGTGATGTATTGGGGAGAAGAACTTCCTAATATTCTTATTGATTTTAAGAATAATTCTACTCCAGAACATATTCAGAAATTTTTCCTTAATACTTTAATTACACATATAGCAGGTGAAAAACATATTGGATATTTGCTTTCTGTACTTGAGATTCTATATCAAGATTTGGAGTATGAGCTCCCCATAAGTAAATGTCAACAACCATTTGCCGTTTCTTCTACAGGATATCATCCATTTTTACCGATTTTGAAACGTGGTTCCTCACCTCTGCTAACATCATTGGAGTTATTCTACTTTTTGCTGAGGTTGAGTGCTGCTGGGAAATATCAATTTTCAATTGAAGATTTTTCGTATCTATTCAAAATCTCAATAAAGATGAAAGATCGTATATTATTTAATTATTATTTTTGCCATTTTATTCAGCTACATGGGCATGAATATTTTGAAACGACTTCTGAAACGTGGAAATTACCTGAAGAGCTAGATTGGATTATAGATCTAGAATTGTCATTGGGTGTAGATGCTATCAAACTAGAACAGATCAGTGAATTCTATAAGAAGAATGGTGGAAAAAAGCTATCGTTAAGTGAAGGTGAATCCATGAGCGAGATCTTCGATCCTAATTTCAGTAAATTATTAAATATTAAACACGATAATGGTGTGGATTCTTTTAAGAGAAAATTAAAAGCTAAATTAGGTAAAAGAATGATGACCTCAGAAGATTATGATTATAACACTGATATTTCAAATTCTGAAAGATTAATGGATATTTTAGAAAATATGGAGAAAAATAGTTTTGCCAGGTAAGTGAATAAAAAGTTAATGCAAAAGATATATAAAATTATTTAATCATGTATATAAAATTTTGAATGATTTATATCTTTCATCAATGGATTATATTTCAATATAGTTTGCAAGGATTGAACTTCAGCCATTTTATTAAATTCTAACAGTAATTGAAACAAGCCTTGGAGTGCAATTTTTTGTAAAATAACATTTTTTTCTTCGTAACATTTTTTTAAGACGTAAAATAGTTTGTCTATAATGCTATTAATAAAACTAAAATCTTGAATTTTAGTCTCTGATGATGCATATGCAATTGCTAAATATGGTAAAAGCTGTACACTACTATTTTTTAATGCAGTTGAACCTTTTAAAATTAGCAAATTGTGGACCTTAATTAATAAACCGTCCCAATTATTTGACTTTAATGTGACTCTTGACGATATTAATCTAATGATGAAATTGATGGAGACGATTGCCGATTTTATAATACTAACTTGGTTTGCCTCCTTTCTCATTTGCAAAATAGAATTTGCAGATGGAATTGAATTTACTAGGTTATGGAATAAAATGATTATTTCCTCTGGATTAGTAATAGTTTCATTGTACCAGATAATAAATCCATCTATTGCAGACCTAATTTGATCATCCGTGGAATGGATAGCTCCCGCTCTTAATGCGTAATGCTTCCAAAAATCAACATTATATTGTTTTAAAAGAACCGTTGGTATCTTCTTGTTGGATAAAAATATATCTCTTAATTTTAAAATACTCAAGTCATAAGAGCTAGATGATAATTCGTCCTTTACTTGGGGGGTAAATTTCATTTTAAGTATTTTAAATGATAAATGACTAATTTCTCCTGACGGCTCGGCTAATAGATATAGTAATTGAATTGCAAAATCGTCCAGCGAATCCTTTGGCAATTCATCAAAGTGTCGATTTATCAATAAACATGCCTGATATCTTACCAATCGTCCTATATCACCTTGATCCGTTACAGTGTGATCATCTAAGAAACTTTTCATTAGCTGAATAAATGAAATTTTCGAATCGGTCTTTTCTGAAAATAATTTCCTAATGATAAATCCAGTACTGTCTTCATTGATGGTTTTTATTACTTCTGCTTTGCATTGACATGATAATGAATATTTATGTTGATCGAACTTTGATAAAAAGTCAGAAGTTCTAAGTTTTGGAAGAGATGAGCTAATTAGTATATTATTGAATTTGATATATTTCTCAAAAAGAATCCAGAAATAGTTATTGGCCGATTCATTCTCAAAATATGAATTCGAATGATCATTGGATATTATTTCTATCAGATCATTTATTATTTCATTAAAGTCTTGATACCAAATGCAAGAATCCTTATTTGGAATACTATTTACAATTTGCTTGAAAAAGAACTCTATCTTTGGAACATTGAAAGAGAATATATGGCTCTTAGCCATCAAAAATTTCCAAAAGTTTAGAATTGATAAGAATTTAAAAAAATCTATAATATTCTTAGTGGTATGAAAAGTGCCATTTATAACTTTTTCTGATATATTCGATAAAAATGAGTGTTCAATGTCTATGAACGGCTCCAATTCGATTGATAGATAGAGAAGTCTTGCACATTGTAATGAATTATTGTAGTTTTTTAGGTCCTTCAATATTTCCCATATAATTTTATTAATATCAAACTCTGTATGCTTTGATACAAAATTCTTCAATGATTCAATCGATAATTTAACTATTTGCAAATCTATGTTTTGTAAAATATTAAATTTAATAAGCCATTCTAATACATCATGAAACCAATTTTCAGGTCCCATAAAGATTTTAGAAAGCATCCCTAAATTTGTGTTGTATGAGATGTTAAGATCATTATATTTCAGTTCAATTAACTTAAGAACAGTAGCGTTATCAATCTCTAAAGTATTTGAGCTACCTCTTAGTCTACCCAAAAATTCTTGTAAGGCAGCATTTGAAGACTTTCTAATAATGAAGTCCTTATCAAATAAAGAATTCATTAGTAAATTAATAAAAATATTTCTATGAAATATTTCTTCCAATTTTTTATCCTGGGGCCATATTTTCTTTAAATTTTTGTTTCTTATCAAAGACCAACAAATAAAATTTGTTGCATCTTTAATCTGATTACTTCTTTGAGAAACATGGTCCATATGATTCAATTTTTGAAATTTACATGTTATTGGTATTATATGTTCTACTATTTTGAATAAATATTCTGAAGCTAAATTATTAATAATAAAATCAGATAATTGTGCAATAATTAATAAATTACTGTGAAGTTCATTTATATTTACTTCATTCATTTTTTGTCTAACTAATTCTACTGTTTGATCAATTCTTTCTTCTATTAATTGAATGGCAATATCAATCTCCATTGTATCAGAGATTAAATTAATTAATTTTTTAAATGAAACAGCTAATGAGAATCTAAATTCTATGAATTGGGAATCTAAATTTAATAAATACCAGGATATAATATCCTCTAATTGTGACCAGTTTTCATAGTATAATTCTATGTAGAAAAATTTTGGAATAATTTTAATCATTATTAAACTAAATTGTTCATCTTTTGTATTATCATCTTTTTCATTCCAATATGATAAAGATTTTATAATAGTTTTATTTATTGGATCTTGATTTTCTGTCAGAAAGACATTATTTTCTCTTGCATTAATATTTTGAATTGTCTTTTTAAAGAAGTAGTTTAAGGATAATAAGTCATATGAAGTATTTTTAAATGTATCATCGACTAAGAAATTTAATAGTAATGATTTATTTTTGTAATATAATTCTGAAACGATATTTGAGACAATTGGTAAATAAACATTATTTTCATTAAATTTTCTAGATAAGATTAAATCGATTACAGTGATATCAATTTCATTTTGTTTGAAACTAAATGGAGATAATAAAATAATGTATAACCACGATAATAAATAAAAATCAACGTACCATATTTCATCCTGTTCTTTTTCTTTATCCTTGTTAAGGTGTAAAATTTTCAAAATATCATTTAATAAAATGATGTCTGGTTTTAATAAAGTTGATAACTTCTTCCAAGTAAATAATTTAGCGAAATTATAAAAAATTTTACTTAATGTTGTTAATAATCTTAGATCATTTAATTCATTAGATTTTAACAAGTCTAATGATCTTTTAGTTACAGTATTAATATAAACAGACAAATATTTATCTAATATCGACGGATCCTGTTCAAATTTGTTGATATCTTCAATTATTCTTGATTCTACTGTTTTAAGCTTGGAGAGATCACTAATCTCATTGATCGAGACTATTTGGGCCAGATCATTCTTAATAGATCGCAATAAAGAATCTATTGAAATGTTGTTCATGTAACTATGAAAAAGAAGTTAGTCAATTTTACCTCTCGGCGGCTAAATGCTCCCAATCTCATATCTTTTATATAAACAATATTTTTCACTAAAATTAATTTTTGTGGCAATTTTACTAAATTTCGTAATTTTTGTGTTTGGTCAGATTGTATGGGTGTTCAATATTCACTATCCGGGTAAAATGCAACCCTGATTAGGGTTTGTGTGTCGTTTCAACCCATACACATTCATTTCCATTGTTAAACACAGTGACGTTTTGTATATATTTTATAATAAACTATTTGATAATATAATAAAATAATGATATTAACCTGATTGTTTCATAAATTTTAAGTTTATTTGTTTTTTGTATAAACTTTTTCTCTTTTTTTTTGAAAAATAAGAGAAGAATTTATGTTTTGTTACAATAATTAATCTCCCAGAACAAAACATTTAACTAATAATTAGTAAATAAAACGTAAGGTATGATAAAACATCATTATTTATCTAATATTGAATATTATTACAATTAATTGAAGAAAATACTAAAATACTAAATTATAAATTAAATTCTAAGTCAAGTTTTCTTTCAGATTGGAATGTATGTTTATTACGATTCATTAAAGGTATTATCACTCTTAATAAAATATTATCCCATTCAACAAAACCTTCCTCGGTTTCATATTTACTGGCCATCAAATTTAGCTTTTGAGATATCAACTGTGCCAATCTTAAGGCAAGATGGGTTCTATTAGAATCACATAACTTATTTAGGTAAGTTTCAAAAATCTTTAAGTCCGTTTCATGGGGTCCATCTGTCTTTATAGATTCTTGTACCCAATTTGTTACCATTGAACATATTATTTTGTAATTTGTTTCACCTTGAAACTTAGTTGGAATAAAAATACTATCTTTATTGAAAAAATGCGAATTGATATCCTTAACTGCATCATTTCTTCTTTCAATTTCTTCTCTCATTTTCCCTACCTTTGTTTCATTTACCCTTTCACTTATTAGTATATCATTTTTGACTACATTTCTAATTTGTGTTGGTAATTCTTGCAAAAATTGTTCTTTATAGGAATCTTTTGAATTTATTTTAATTTCTGTTTGTTTTTCTTTTACTGGGGATAGTTTTAATCTCTTATATTTTTTTCTAATTGTATTATATTCATTAGGAACCATAACATTCTTATCACTTTCTTTAGTTTTATCAATAGGGCTCACAACTTGATTGAAAAATACATTTAGTCCCTTTTGACTACTTTTATCATTTTCTTCAGTATTAGTCAATCTTGTAAATTGTATTGAAACACCTCGCAGTTCTTTTGGTGGTACAGGTAAAGTTCTATATAAATGTTTTAATTCTGTTGCAATAATCCCAAAATCATTTGTTGGAATACCTAATCTACTACTTGTTGTGAATGGATCACATTTACCCATACCCATAAATTTTTGAGGATCGATTGGTGCACCTTCTGATCTTTTCATTAATTTTAATGTAATTTGAGATACAAGTTTATCAAAACATGATAATTTTTCAATAAGGTATTTAGTACAAACATTGAAAAAATTATCTATTTCTTCAATTTTATCAAATCTTATCCCCCAATTAACTTCTATTGAAATTGATTTTCTTTCAAAAATTTCAAATGGATTATAAATAATTTTTAAACTCTCTTCATCATCTTTGCCATGAATACCTAAATATATTTTTGTACCTAATTTATTCCCTAAACAGTTTTTTAAAGTGTCTAATGTTGTCAATTTTCTTAAATCATTTAAATTTTCGATTTTTTTAAAAGTTTCTTTTATTTTTTGTACAGTTGATCTTCCAACACCAGGTAAATCATCGATCTTAAAAAATGACCAAAAATCGTTATCTGTGTAATCATCATCATCATCTTCTTCTTGATTCGAACAAATAAAATATCCATTAGGTTTAGCTTTTCTTAATGCTAATCTAGCTAAGACTAAAGAATTTGCCATACCGATACTAATCGTGCAACCATTAGTTTGTGTTTTAATTTTTTGTCTTATCATTTCGCATAATTGCTTTTCATCCATTATATCATTATCTAATTCATTTTCCATAAGAACACATATTGCTTCATCAATTGATACTGGTAAAACGTAATAAAAAATGTTTAAATTATGTAGAATAGAATAAAATTGTTTTGAAGCATTCTCAATTTGATTAAAATTATATGGTAAAACAGTTAATTTAATATCTTTTGGTAAAAAATTTTCAGTTTGTGAAACCCACATACCATTTTTAATACCAAATTTTCTTGCAACATAATTACAACTTGCAATATCAGAATTTTTTGAACCGTGACACACAACAATTGGATCTTTATCAAAATTTAAATTTGAGAATTTTGATAAATCTCTATGTATAAAAGCCACTGTTGCGAAAAAACAATCGAAATCTATATGTAAAATTTTAAAATTTGATTGTGAAGTAATCATTTCAGGTTTTGATTTAATCTTGTAAAAATTTAAAAAATCTTGCCTTAGTGATGATTTCCATTCTGATAAATGATGTAACCTTGAATGAGAGAAATAATCTTTTAAATAATTTGGATCTTTACAATTTGGCAATTGATTTTGTTGTTGTTGAGGTATGAATATTTTTTGTTGTTGTTGATCTAAATCTGATACAATTGAGAAATCTTGCCATGGTAATATTTTTTTTTGTTTTATCGATTCTGTAATCCATTCCGGTTTCAATACTTTATAATTTTTAAATTCTAATTTTTTTTTCAATGGTAAAGATGTTGCAATAATATGAGTAACGTTACCCTTTGCTGACATATGATGTAAAAATTTCCCACCATGTAATACAATTAATTCATGTAATTGTAATCTACTTGGTTTTGTATAACCATTAATATAAATAATACAATTTTTAAATAAATCTGAACTTGCTTTACCTATTGAATTATATTGTTTTTTAAAAATTTGATCCTGTTCTGTTTGTTTAATTTTCTTATTATAGAAGTAATTCGATCTTGTATTTTTTTCATTCGATAAATCGTCTATTATATCGATCAAAGAGTCATCATTACTATCCTCATCGCTGATCCCCTTCTTATCACCGCTATTTTTTTTTTGATCCATGCAGAAACCAAAAATTCTAAAAATTCTAAAAATATAAAAAAAAATTAAAAAAAATTGAACTACTGGTTCCGTTTTCTTTATCTTATCTGCAGCAACCGAACTCTATTCAATACACAAATCTGTACAATACCGATTAGCCGTACGCTTCTTACCAAATAATAGTATTCTATAATAATACCATAACATAACATTTCATTGCCTTCTTTCTCCCTTCATCGGATTATCGCAACGGCTTATGGGATCAGAAAACGAAAAAGCAAGTTTGACAGGCAATAAAAGAGGGACACAAACAGGCAAGCCCTAACTTTCCGAGGGCCCCTCGACTAAATTCCGCGCACATCACAAATTGGGACAACTGAAAAGTAGAAAAAATCAGACAGCAACTGGTCACACGATAGGGGACAAATTGGGGCATTCTGTGTGGCGCGGGTGTTGTGTTGTGTTGAGTGAGTGACTTTTGTTCGGTTGAGACACATGGCAAAGATTGCAATAATTAAGCGAGGGTGTGGAATGTTTGCAGGAAATACAGCCGGATTACCACGGCAAGTAACAGTCTCTGTTTTGGGAACAGCGCAGAAACCAACGTGGGCAACCCGCGGAAAAACGCTGAGCTAATTTCTCTCAACAAGGAAACTTGCGGAAAATTCCATAGGCTCTTGGAACCGCAACGTTGTACTATTTGATTTCACTTCGAGGACAACACAACAGTTGGCTTTTTTCCCAGACGTGGCACGAATGGTATATAAAGAAGCGAAACATTTGGCCATTTGATTAGTTTTGTCCCACTTTGTCCCATCCATTATTATTTATTATTATTATTATTTTTCTTTTGGCTATTTCGAAAGGTCTCTCTTATTATTCTTTCCTTTTCTTATTCTTATAACGACATATATACATATATATTCATTCAGGTGTGACACATTTACTCTCTCTGTCTCTATTCTGATTTTATTTTTTGTTTGATTATGGATTCTGTACCTGCTAACACTAATATTAACAATAACAATGACATAACCGGTTTCGAAGGTTGGATGTTTCAACCATATCAAGATATAAAGTCAAATTTGAACGCTAGGGACTCTGATTCAGGTTCGAATTCTTCTTGGTTCGAACCATTGGAAAATATTATTTCCTCTACTTCAAGTTCCTCAATGGCATCTCCTATCAATGATCAACTGTTCACAACAACAACAACAACAAGTTCTTCCAGTAATAACAAAACTCTTACTAACGATTTACCAGTTTTAATTAAACAAGAACAAATTGATAACGTTTTTAATAATTATGATAGCACAGATTCATCGCCCAATTTCCTTTCATCGATAGATTCAATTCTTAAAAATGAAAATAATGATACAAAAATTAATATTCCAATGACTTTAAAGAATAAGATAAGACCAACAAGAAAGAGATTAACAGCTCATCAGAAACAAGCACATAACAAGATAGAAAAAAGATATAGAATTAATATCAATACAAAAATCGCAAAATTACAGCAAATTATTCCATGGGTTGCGTCAGAACAAACAGCCTTTGAAGTACGTGATTCAAATACCAAAACGATTCAAAAAAATAACGACAATTCAAATGACATTACTGATAATAGTAATACTGCATCAAATCAAACAACAACAACCTCTGCATACAAAAATAACAACAACACCTTTGAAAATTCTGTGACTAATGCAACTAAATTAAATAAAAGTATGATATTAGAAAAAGCCGTTGACTATATTCTATATTTACAAAACAATGAACGTTTACACCAAATGGAAGTTATAAGATTGAAAAAAGAATTAGATTCTTATAAAAATCCCTCCAAATAACATTCTTTTATTTTTCTTTTTTTTCTTTTTGTCCTTTTTCTCTTAATGACAAATATATGCACTCACATCCATTCAAAAACATGATACATTTTTTTCATTTCTCTTTTTTTTATATTATAAGACAAAAAAAATATACATATCAATTGAGATAAACAAAAAAACTATTTTTCTCTCAAGTACAAACCTCAATAAATTCCATCCCTTTTTTATAAATTCTAATGATAAACATTTATATACATATTACAATTCACACAAAATAAATATTACAAGTTTTTTTTTCATATCTTATTTTCTATCATCGTACTTCCAAATTTCTAATTAATAAACAAGGATTGTCACTTATAGGTGTCACCCCAAATGCACTCTATTATCCCTCTTGGTTAAGTCATATATACATGCCTCACCCACTAAAAATACAGACGATTTTTACTCAGCAACACATCCTAACAACCATGCAGATCATTTTACTTCTTTCCTAAGCAGATTACTTTTCGCTTCTTTATTTTTTTTTCATTCAAAAATTTTTCACTAATTGCTTTTCGCCTGAAAGTTCGATGCTGAAAAATTATTAAATATATATACATATTCAATTAGATAGATTGCTATTCGGGTTTGGATTATTCAGTGAGTCAGCTTGGGTTCATCTTTTTTTATGGTCAGTTCATTGTTAGTTGTTATATTCAACATCCAATACTCCAAAAACAATTGATTTTCGCAGAATGACAGGAACAGCTGCTCTGTATATGAATGAACCGAACGCCAACTTTATGGCGAATTATGACGCGTATTATACGGAGAATAAGTATCAACCGCAAGTTTTAGACAATAATATTCTTTTTGGAACCCTTCAGTCTATACTTAATCATCCTGATACGATAAGAGATTCAAATGTCAGATTTTTCATCGGTATCGATATTCCAACTGAACAAATGGCAGAATTGTACAATTCAAATGTTATATCGAATTTATACAACTCGACAGATGAAATTATTATGGTTAATTTTGATTCGCGTTTTATTGAGGACTTAAATGTAACAAATTTAGATACATTAAATCTTCAGATACAAGACGATAATTCGGTGAAATATTTATGGAATAATTCACAACTTCTGAAAATCATGGTAACTGAACTGTCTAAAAATAACGACTTATCACAAATATTACACAGATATCTAACAATTTACAAGAAATGCAATACATTCATTGTGGATCATATTGAAAGATTTCAAACCTTGAACGATTTGTTAACCCTTTTCCATATGACCAACCCTCAGGGGAAAGCATTTATTTTCTCAAATTCAATTTCAGATGAAAACCTAATCACTCTATTAATATCGACTATACTGAAAAAGGATCCATTAATCAAGGTCCAACAAGCCTATCAGTTCATTACAAACTTAATGGATACAGTGGAAGAAATTAAGACAGAAAAAATCTTCTTATGTAGTGGTTTAACAAATTATATCGAATCAGTTAAAAAATTCAATGCTATTCATGGAAGAAGACTCAATGTAACCAATAACAATAACTCATCACTCATGTTAGCGAGTGATGCAAAAAGATCCATGACATTCACAAACACCAGCAATTGTAACATTAATATTAATTCTAATGCCCCTAATGATCTACTTGCTCAAACAGCATATGCCTCTAGTGGTAAAAGAGCCCGTTGTGATTAATAACAATATATTCACCTTTTTATTCCATTTTTTTTCTCTAAAAGTTTCACATTTACCTCATAGAGTCTTATAGAATATACTACATATAATATATTTAATTAAAACAAAATATAACACTATCCTTTAAACTACTTTTTGTAACAATATTACTACTATTATTTTTGAAATGTGTCAATTGCCAGTATTATTAATGGAAACCCATACAACAACGTTCATAACGATAATTAATTTTTTTTTTAACAGTGAAAGCGAAGAGTAAAAAAATTATTGAATTATTCATCCATAGATGCTTTGAAAGAATTTAACAGCTTAATTACAGTTATATTGGTGATTTATTTTAAATTTTCTTTTCATTAATATAATTAAGGTGAACTCCATTGCCTAAATAAAATCAATTAATTTAAAGATGGCTAAGAAGAGTAAAAAGAATCAATCCAATTACTGGGATGAAGACTTTGAAGAAGATTTACCACAAGGTGAAGAAATCGATGGATCTACGACTGAAAACACACCAGCTCCAGAAAATTCTACTGAAGCTGCTTCTGCTGGTGCCGATGATATCGCTGAAGATTTCATGTCTGCTTTGAAAAATTCTAAGAAAAAACAAACTAAAAAAGCTGAAGAAGAAGACAACAAACCAAAATTAAAATCTAAGAAAGAAAAGGAAAAGGAAAAGAAAGAATTAGAAAAACAGAGAAAGAAGGAACTAGCTGTAAAGAAGAAGGTTCAACAGCAAGCTCAAAAGGAACAAACCAAACAACTAAACAAGAAGAATGCTGAAAAGATCGCTGCTGAAAAAGCTGCCGAAAAGCAAAATAAAGAAGACTCTCCAGCACCTGCAAAAGCAAAGAAAGGTAAGAAGGTTCCTGCTGGTTTAGCTGCTTTAAGAAAACAATTAGAATTAAAGAAACAATATGAAGAAGAAGAAAGATTAATTAGAGAAGAAGAAGAAAGATTAGAGAAAGAAGAAGAAGACAGATTAGCAAAGGAAGAAGAAGCGAAGGAACAAGAAAAAGCTGCCAAGAAAGAAAAAGAAAAAATCAAGAAGGACAGATTAAAGGCAGAAGGTAAACTATTAACCAGAAAGCAAAAGGAAGAAAAAAAACTGTTGGAAAGAAGACGTGCCGCTTTATTAGCTTCTGGTAACGTTCAAGTTGCTGGTTTGTCCAAGAAAGAAACCGAAGAAGAAGGAGAAAAGAAATCAAAAAAGATTGTTTACAATAAGAAGAAGAAGAGAACTACTGATAACCAACAAGTATCTGAAAAATCTTCAGCTGCTGTTAAGAAGGAAGAAAAAACTGAAAATGCTGGAGAAAAAGAAGAAGAAGTATTAATTGATGATTGGGAAAACTTAGATTTTGGTGAAGAAGAAGAAGAAGAAGAAACTCCATCTGAAAATATTAAGGAATCTATTGCTCCAACTACCTCAACAGAAACAACTCCAAAATCCACTACTTCTGAGGTTGTTGAAAAGATTGAAGAAATTCCAAGACCTACATCTACTAAAACCAAAAATAACGATTTACGTTCTCCAATTTGTTGTATTTTGGGTCATGTTGATACAGGTAAGACTAAATTATTAGATAAAATTAGACAGACCAATGTTCAAGGTGGTGAAGCTGGTGGTATTACCCAACAAATCGGTGCTACATACTTCCCAATTGAAGCTATTGAACAAAAAACTGCATCGATGGCTAAATATGAAAAACAAACATTTGATGTTCCAGGTCTATTAGTTATTGATACGCCGGGTCACGAATCTTTCTCAAATCTACGTTCCAGAGGTTCTTCCTTATGTAACATTGCCATTTTAGTTATTGATATCATGCATGGTTTAGAACAACAAACTATTGAATCTATTAAGTTATTAAGAGATAGAAAGGCTCCATTTATTGTTGCCTTGAACAAGATTGATAGGTTATATGACTGGCAAACAACACCAAACAACTCTTTCAGAGATTCCTTTGAACAGCAATCTAGGGCTGTTAAAGACGAATTCGAATCCAGATTCAATGCCATCCAAATTGAATTAGCGGAACAAGGTTTAAATTCTGAATTATACTTCAAAAATAAGAATTTGTCAAAGTATGTTTCTATTGTTCCAACATCCGCTGTTACTGGTGAGGGTATTCCTGATTTATTATGGTTATTATTAGAATTAACTCAAAAGAGAATGTCCAAACAATTGATGTACTTATCACACGTTGAAGCTACTGTTCTAGAAGTTAAAGTTATTGAAGGTTTCGGTACCACTATCGATGTTATTTTATCTAATGGTTACTTAAGAGAAGGTGATAGAATTGTGTTGTGTGGTTTGAATGGCCCAATTATTACGTCAATTAGAGCATTATTAACTCCACAACCGTTACGTGAATTGCGTTTGAAATCAGAATATGTCCATCACAAAGAAGTTAAGGCTGCTTTAGGTGTTAAAATTGCTGCTAACGATTTAGAAAAGGCTGTTTCTGGTTCCAGATTATTAATTGTTGGCCCAGATGATGATGAAGATGAATTAGCTGATGATGTTATGGACGATATAACTGGTTTATTAGATTCTGTCGATACTACTGGTAAGGGTGTTGTCGTTCAAGCTTCTACATTAGGTTCTTTAGAAGCTTTATTAGACTTCTTAAAAGACATGAAAATTCCAGTTATGTCTATTGGTTTAGGTCCTGTTTATAAGCGTGATGTCATGAAGGCCACAACAATGTTAGAAAAAGCGCCTGAATTAGCTGTTATGTTATGTTTCGATGTTAAAGTTGATAAGGAAGCTGAACAATATGCTGAACAAGAAGGTATTAAGATTTTCAATGCTGATATTATTTACCATTTGTTCGATGCTTTTACTGCATACCAAGAAAAATTACTGGAACAACGTCGTGTTGATTTCTTAGATTTTGCTATTTTTCCATGTGTCTTACAAACGTTACAAATTATCAACAAGCGTGGCCCAATGATTATCGGTGTTGATGTTATTGAAGGTGTATTAAAGCTTGGCACTCCAATTTGTGCTGTTAGATACGATCCAAAGACAAAAGAAAGAAATGTACTAGTACTTGGTAAAGTTACATCATTGGAAATTAACCATCAAGCTGTTCCTGAAGTTAAGAAGGGTCAAACTGCTGCCGGTGTTGCGGTTCGTTTAGAGGATCCATCTGGTCAGCAACCAATTTGGGGTAGACATGTCGATGAATCTGATACCTTATACTCAATGGTTTCCAGAAGAACCATTGATACATTAAAGGATCCAGCTTTCAGAGATCAAGTTTCCAGATCAGACTGGTTATTAATTAAGAAATTAAAGCCTATATTTGGTATCGAATAGTCGGATTAGTTATAATGATTTACTAATTCACTATCTAAATTTAGAAATAAATTATAATTTGCAAAATAATTTTAAAGAAAACTTTATTTAAAATGTGTGTATCCGTAACTTTTGTTTATTAACCAGTATATTGGTTTCAATTTGTATATCTATTCAATACATATATCATTTAATAGAACATTCTTTTAGAATTTACTTTACTTGTCTCGTTCTGACGATTTTCTTATATGAAATACTATCGGACGCCGTGGTGCTTAATTGAAATAATGAGTTAAAATTGTAAATATATCTTATCTATAGATATATAAATTGTATATAAGTAAATTAAAATGCTTTTTAATCCCTAGCAATATGAATATCGAAGTGAGTTTGATCTGCTTTTTCTAAACCTTCCTTTAATGTCATTTCTGGAATGTTGTAGTCACCGAAGTTTTGTCTTCTATAACGAATTGGTTGAATCTTTTCGATGTTATCAATACGTTCGAAGACAGCCTTTTCAGCATTACTGTAAACCTCTTCTCTAGTTGAATCTGTTCTGAAAACAACAATTGGAGGTAAGACAGAGAAACCTGGGTAGAATAACATACCATGGTTAATTGGGAATAGGATATCATCGATTGAACCATTAATACCTCTTGTAGAGTAATGATCATTACTACCACCAGTTGTAACAATACAGAAAGCACGTTTACCTTCCATAATACCTTCACCATATCTATCACCGTAACGTTCCTCATTATGAACGCCTACACCGTAAGCATAACCACAAGCATAGACTCTATCGAACCAACCCTTTAAGATAGCTGGAACACTGAACCACCAAAGTGGGAATTGGAAAATAACAGTATCTGCCCACTTTAATTTTTCTTGCTCAGCAACAACATC
The DNA here is from genome assembly GCA_003708465.2 of Kazachstania kunashirensis. Classification (NCBI taxonomy): domain Eukaryota; kingdom Fungi; phylum Ascomycota; class Saccharomycetes; order Saccharomycetales; family Saccharomycetaceae; genus Kazachstania; species Kazachstania kunashirensis. The sequence goes on from PPOH02000256.1 coordinate 106,386, forward strand.
TTCAGTTAGTTTATTTTCAGCGTAAGCGGAGTAAGAAGCACCAGCAACTTGTAATCTTGTACCTTTTTCATGGTTAAGGAAGTCATCTTCATCGATGGTTGGTTTCCAGTTCATGCTGTATAAATCAGAAACTTTAACTTCATCGCCCCTATCCTCAAAACGCTTCTTAGCAGCTTGTAATAGAGAATAGTTGAAAGATCTGTGATCTGGATGAGCAAAAATAAATAGTACCTTAGCCATTGTTTTTTTTTTTAATATATGATTAACTTAGTTTATTAACTTTAATCTGTTGTATTGTAACAAATTAAAACAATAAATAGAATGGAAGGGAAATTCCTCGAGATTGGGTTAATTATTGCCCCATTATATAATTTAGAAAACCATTTGGTTTTATAAATAGATATGTAAATCTTCGAGGGTAATTAGTCATGATTTTAAAAAGTTGTGCTTACTAATAATAGTGTATTCTTCCAAAGTCATGACCTTAAAACGTGGTGTATTGTGACAAATTTGATGATTTGGTAACCAGATCTCACAGCCGAGCCGAGCCGAGCCGATTCAAGCCGAAGTTCCACCGATTTACTCAGAGTTCTGATATGGTTGAAAAGAAACGCGTGTGTTATGCTTGTTGTTGTTGCAATTCATTATAGGAAGATGTGTCTATATCATCTCCAATCTCAGTCTGTATAGTATCTCATCTGTTACATCCTTGATAATATCACGTGATCTAACTGAAATTTTCTGTTTTCTGGATCACCTGACTATCACGTGATCACCTGTTCGAAAATTTTTTTTTTTTTTTTTACAATGAGGTCGGAAAATTTATTTGGATAAAATTATTCAAACTCATCGCAAAATATGTATAGACAATTTTGAAAGCATATTTGACTCATTAGAATAGTTTACAAGTCTTTGATACGCTTACCAATCTGCATATTTATATACCTTTGTTGGTAGTTATAAAAACATACACATATTTTGCATCTCGCTGACAATGTCCCAAATTAAAAGATCGGCTGAGGACGTTAAAATTGCTAGATTTATTAAAAAACATAAGAAACATGTTAAAAATCCAGTCGAGGATGATATATCCAATTGTATAGTACGTGTTCATGCTACATTATATGTTTCTTTAGCCCCACTCTATTTACAAAATCCAGATCAAGGTATTATGAAACAACATTTAAATCCAATGGTTATGAAATATAATAGTAAAATTGGAGGTATAGTATTGGGTTATGATAACTTGACAATTCTAGACTCTGATCCATTAGTAGATGAAGAAACCAGTAATACAAAGTTAATTAAAATAACTCCAGATACCCCATTTGGTTTTACTTGGTGTACCGTTGAATTTTTCGTTTGGCAACCACAAGTTGGTGATGTCTTGGAAGGAAACGTATTCATTCAATCTGCTTCTCATATTGGTTTATTAATTCACGATGCATTTAATGCAAGTATCAAGAAAAATAATATCCCTTCTGATTGGACGTTTATGCGTAATGAAGAACAAGTCACAGAAGATGTTGAAATTCGAGATGAAAATAATGATAATGATGCTCCTAAAGTTCATAAACCACATTCAATGGGTTACTGGGTCGATTCTAACGGTGAACAAATTGATGGTAAATTAAAATTTACTGTAAGAAATATTTATACTACAGGTAGAGTTGTTTCTGTTGAAGGTACTCTACTGGATGATTCATTTATGGAAAACAATGGTCATCGTTCCCAAGTCGATAACTTATCTGTTGTTTCGAATAAGAAAATTGTTTTTGATGAAGAAGTTGAATCTGAAAACAAAGAAAGTCATAAAGAACTTGAATTATCTGAAGTCAGGGAAGAAAATGGAGATGAGATTGTTTATGAACAAAACACAAGTTCTAGTGATGACGACAGTTCCAGTGATAGTGAGTGATCAATGCAAGTATTAATTTCTGTAATATAGATATCATTTTATAAAGTTGTATATTTTTTAAAAGAAAGATACAAAATTATCTAGTAAAATACTAAAGAAAATGTCAGAATGTAGTTATTTTTATAAAATGAAATGAAAAAAAATGGCAAATAAGTTTCAAGATGAACAACTATTAATATTTAGTAAAATATTTATCTTGTAACCATCCTACTTTTTCAAAAGCTGCGAATAATCTCGATGCTTTATTAACATCAATTCTACAAGCTTTTTGAGCGTCGGTTCTTCTGAATGGTAGACCTTTTTTATATCTATAAACTTTTTCCAGAAAGAATCTTCTCTTTGAATCCAGATATAAATCACAAGGTAACCTTAATACTTGAGCTAAAATTAATTCTGAAGGATGTAATAAATGACTTAAAGGATCATGAGATAGATCCATTGGTGAACCCTTCCATTCCACTTTCAAACATTTAACGTTATTTTCTGGTAATGAATTAACAGATGGAGAATAATCTGGTAATTTTTCCCATGACATATTTGGTGTATAAGTTGAATTACCTGAAAGAACACTAGCAGATGCTAAAGGAGATGTAGTGGAAGCAGAATTTGGTCTTTTAAAAGTTGGAGATCTTGGTTTAGTGATTTTAACTTCTTTTTTAGTTTTAATTATTTCTGATGGTTCTTGTAGTTTTCCTGATTCTCTTACTGCACGTCTTGTTCTATATTGTCTTTCAATATCTGATCCTGAATTATTCTTATAAATCTTTTTATTTCTCGAGATATTAGAATGTGATGCAATTGTGTTTGATTTATTTGAATTATCTGTTTTGAAAATTCTATAACCATTAAAAAAATTATTCGTTGAATAACGATAACGTTTTACAGTTAAACCATTTTGCCAACTTGGTAGTACTTTAATATTATTCAATTCAAATGAACCAATATTAACTAATTTCGGAGATTGAGGTGGAGAAGGAATTGATCTATCTTCCAATAAATTATCAATATAACTACTTGAATTACCTTCATTCAAATTTCTAAGTGAATTAGTAATTTCATCATTAGCAACTTGAAGCCTTTTATTTAATGTATTTAACATTATATCGGCTTTTGGGAAACCTGAACTATTTAATTGAAAATGTTCTGGTCTAGGTGAATTGATTTCCATTATATCTTAAAAAATGAATAAGAAGTTTTTGTGTAATTGGGTAACGTTTTTTTTTTATATTATTATATACTAATATAAAACAAAAAATTATATCTTTGTGGACTATTTCTGAATTAATTGAGTATATTAATAATTAATTATAGGATATGTAGTTATGAATTTACAAAGAAAAAAACACAAAACAAAACCAAGTTACAATTAGTGATAACAAAATTATCACAATTCCCCCTCAAGTTAATCCATTTTCATATATATACCAACCCAAAGTTGAAAAGTTTACTAACAATCGTTACTCATCACTAATCCCATTTATTGCTCATCGCCATTATCTAGAAAAAAGAAACAAGCAAAACACAAAAAGAAACTTCGGAGAGGGGAAGTCACGTTAAAAAAAGAAATAAAAGAAAAAAAAAAGAAAAAGAAAAAGCAATTTTTTGCGAACACCTCTGAAAGTGCCGCAGAGTAGCAGAAGGGTCTTCTCCCTGAAATCTCCGCACAGCGTGGACCCGGGGCAGAGCGAACGGAGAACAGGCTGCAGAAGATCAGAAAAATGCAAGCTGCGGCCGTTTCTGCGATTGGCTGCTTCTGGAAGAAAAAGAAGGCAGAGTTTAGTTTCTTTTTTTTTACCCGCACTTACGCCAGAGGATTGGCCGGGTTATATGCGACATCGAAGAAATCTTTAATTAAATCATCGATTTCGTTACTTAATGACAGATCATGAGTGTAATTGGTATTGACTTGATTTAGTGTTTGTCCGTCCAAGGAGAGGTCGATATTATCGGTGTCTCCGCCTTCTAGTTTCTTTGGCAGTAGGTATTCGGGATACATCTTGTGGAAGAAGATATCACTGAAAAATTCTAATAATGCATTCCATTGTTTTATTTCAGTTTTGGTAATATTTTTTAATTCTAGTAATTTTCTTATGCAATTAATGGCTAATAAACAGACATACACTTGAAATAATGTCGATCTCTGAAAACTGCCAAATTTAATTCTGAAGTTATCAAATAGAATCTTTAACTCAGCAATAATTTCAACAACAACAGTTTTAGATTCTAAGGATTCTTCAATAAATGGTTTATTAAAAGTTAATCTGACAATATAATAATAATACCAGAAATACGATATTGTTGGATCTGTGGAAATATCTTCATCTCTTATCAATTCTTTCGACCATTGCAATAATTCTGGTAAAGATTGTCTCCAACTATAAACTTGTGAATTAAATTTATTCAAATATTGAATCTTTGTATTTGAATCATCACTTTCAATGAATATCTTACTAGTGAAAATTTGAACAATTCTTGATAAAATTATTAAATTCTTCAATGGTAACGAAATTTGCAAAACATGCTTACCAATAAACCTGAATTCTTCGGTACCTTTAACTTCAGGTAATTCATCAGATTCTGCTATAGTTGAATTACTAACACTTAATGATGATGTTCTACCTAACATTAAACAAATGAAATGATCAGCAATATAACATCCCCAGTAAATACGTGATCTAATTTCAAGTTCACTATCCGTAAGTTGACCTTTTGTATCATCTGTATACCATACCTTTGGGTCTAATTGAAATCCCATATCATAACCAACCCTAATAGCTAAACCAGAAAAATACCAGGCCTGTTGGTTATTACCTTTCCCTAATTCGTAAAATGCTAAACAAAATAATGCTTGAACCGTAGTAATACAAGCAATACTGTTTTCATCAAAGACAAGTTGTAATAACATTGCTTTACTCTTTTCATAAAAAACATCAGACATATGTTGTATCTCTGGAGCCAGTCTAGAACCGATAGCACACATGGCATATACCAACTCGATAGAACAATAATGCGAATCCTCATAATTATTATTTGCATGGTTGAAGAAACCATATAAAAAACTTTCTCTATGAACAAATACAAAATGTCCAGGATACAACCACCTGTAGAATTTTGATAAAGACATCAAAATCATAGGATCGTTGTTCATCATACCGGGGCCTGTTGAATCTGCCGATCTTTTAATCACAGTGGTTTTCAAGTCTGCGATACGTTGCTTACTTAATTCATTCCTATTACCGTTTTCGCCTGAATGGTAAGGAACTGAACTATCGCTTGAAACTAATGAATTAACAGACACTAAGGAAGTAGAAGATTTTGGGCGGGTTGGCCTGTATGTTACAGGACCCTCCGGATAGAAACTTCCGTTCACTAAAGGTTTCTTCTTCTTTTCACCTAGTGCTGCAGTTCCATTAGGAAACACAAGAGGTGGTAACGATGTTTGAATATCTATAAGCGGCGGAAGTTTTGCTTTGTTATGTTCAAAAATAGGCAGTACTTGTTTTGTTGAAGTTTTAGTAATACTAGGAATAGAAACGGAATTTCCTTGTAATATGTCTTTTTGTTCGTTACCACTATTATCTGAATTGGTATCAAGCGAACCTGATATCACATCTCCTATCATCATGTGATTCAACATCTGTTCATCATTTGGATAAACTTTATCGACAATCTTCTTCAAGTTTGTCTCCAAAAGAGCAATATGCCCTTCTAATGATTTAACATAGGAAGAAGTGTATCTTTTCTTTCTCATATCTTCCTTATTGATATTACATTGGATTTTCAATCTTGCACAACTTCCGCATGGGAAGCCTAAATCACATTTCTTTCTTCTCTTTCTACAATTTGTGCATGCTAACCTCTTTTTATCAGGTGGACCTAATACTGTATTTTTTGACAGCCCATCTCCCTTATTGTCTATTAACTCATCATTTATATCCTTCACTCTGTTTGTCTGTTTTGATGATGATGAAATTAATTGTTTCATGCCCTTCCTCGATTCACCAACAGTTTCAGGGGGGGGGGCGGTTCTATGCTCAATTGAAGTTATATATATCTAGATATATTGCTCTTGAATCTTCGGACTAGTATAAAATTACCTTAAATAAGTACTCTTTCGAGGTCCATTCATTGATTATTAAAATCAGCGATGACTTGATTATTAACAAAGTGACATTGAAGACGCGGCGACGGGAAAATTTGCCAACTTGACATGAACCATTTGCTTGGCTGTTCTGAGTAAAATAACTATTAATTATGAGATATTACAATTACATATGACCTACCGTGTTGGTTCTTTAAATACGGTAATTTATATAGCATTATAATTCGTCATGAATGTTCAAATATTCCTCCTCATCATTGTCGTAGTCGTAGTCGTCGGTAGAGGGTGACCATGTTTCTTTCTTTTTGGTAGCGTTATTTAGCTTATTCATCCACTGAGACACTTCTTCCTTGTCAGGTGTTATAAAATTAATGAAATTTGACTTTAGTGTACCTAATGGGATTTCAATCTGTAAATTATTTAGTAAATCTTGATCGATATTAACCAATGAATTTATATCACTTGAAAGTCTTTGATAATGGATTCTTAATTTATCACCAGCATTGAGTTCTCTCAAACGTTCCATGTTGATAATGAAACCAGGTTGAATCGAATGGAAGGTAAGACCGTTATCATGAAGCATCTTCTTCCAATATCCTTCATTCCAATAACCCTTTTCTTTCATTTTGAATAAACTGAATGTAGCTTTTTTTGCCCTATTTTCTTCTAACAATTCGACAGGATCAAATGAAGAGATAGTAGGTGCCATATAAACTACACGATCTATGTTACTTGGGAATAAAACATCCAGGTACAAAAGTTTTGACACAGATATCATTCTGTGACGGAATCTTTGAGGTCTCAACCAATTTGGCCAATCGTATCTCATCAATTTTATGGTAGCTCCTAATTCTACAGTATTTTCATTAAATACTGTAATAAATTCCCTAAACGAATGAGAAAGATATGGTGCATCTAATAACCAAAACACAAATCTTTCTTTGTTACTGTATTTCCTAACATTTGAAATAACTGCTAATATCATTTCTTTGTAATTTTCTTCTTCATCACTATCCTCTAGCACTGTAAATATATTAATATTTTCATCTGGTGCTTCGGAATTGAGTATCTTTGTTGATTCTATTTGTTTAACTTTAACATATAATTTATGTGGATTGAAATCAACAATATCAAATCCATCCATTGCAATAAAATCTGAGAATCCATATAATGATACTTTGCTAACTTCAAAATCAGGGTTATCTTCATGTACTCTGACAGTAAAATTCTTACCCATGTTCTTTATATGAAATTGACCATACCCAAAGGTTGTCATAGTATGGAGTTCGTCAACAACATTACCATTGGCATCAATTAGTTCCAAATGAATATCATCTATACCATCAACATTACCTTCTGATAAATAGAACCTATCATCAACCGCATAAACTTCAAGTATAATACTTTCAACAGTGTTCAAATCTATTAATGACATGGATTTTGGACTCTCCACATCAACCTCAAAGTTACTTCTTATATTATTTTCTGTTAAGATAGCCTCTGAATAATTATCAACATATATTCTTTCAATTGGGACGATAGTTAACTTTTCAGTAGGCAGCAATACAATTTTTACGTTAATAGATCCAAAATCAATAAATTTAGTTATTAAGCTTAGTAGCTTTTGAGTTCTCTCCTCAAGTGGATCGATAATGAGTAACATATCGATAATATTATGGTTACCGTGTTTACTTTCAAATATGGTAAAATCATTTTCTTTCAACATTGCGGATACACCCATTCTTGGTAAAACAGTTTCAGTTGTATACTCAATACCATCTTGGTAAATTTGGTCACCATGATAGTACATCTTGGTTAAAATAGAAGATAAAATTTCAATTAAATCAGAATCAATTTTGGTATCAGACAATGATGGGTATATTTTTTCAGTTGCAGCAGCAGCATTCAAAGTTCTAATTGCTTCCTTTTGTATCAAACTTGCGAATTCTTTAGTCTTTGGTACTTCTTTTGGTTCTAGGTGAATAAATCGACCATTGATAACTATAAATGTACTATCCTGTAGATAAGTATCTGGGACATGTGGTAACCATGCTTTTAGTACATCTACGCCGATTTCCCTAGGAGGTTTTAACTTATCATGTGTAACCTTAACAGTTTTTGTTGTAGTCAATAAATCTGGTAGTTTTTCTTTAAGATTGCCAGCATCAATACTTGCTTTTAATGACTTCCATGTAGATGATTCTAGATCACCGGTATGAACTACTCTAATTCTAATACCGTTATATTTAACTCTTAAAAGATTATGTATTCTTTTTAACGAAATATATGTACCGAAATCGCCTGCAAGTGTGACAGTATGCAAGAGGTTATAATCATTTCCAACTTCATATATGGTAACTCTATTTTTATTTATCTTTTCAAGAGCTTCTAGGTTAACAGTAGTGTACACAGAATCAGAGTAGTATTCTGGCATATATTTCAAATTTCTACTATTTGCAGACGCAAGGTGCAGGATACCCCTAACATCAACGTATCCAGTAGATTTTGTTTTTTGTCTTGTAGCTTGTGCGTTTAATTCTTGTCTTATATATTCAGTATCTTTCCTAATAACGTTTGAGATTAAGTAGTTCCATGTGTTTTTTCTAAATGGATATATTTCCCCATCTACGATAATACTTGTCTCGTATATTTGGAGATCTTCTGTCTGCTTTTTATAATTTGGAACATCTAATATAGAGTTAAGGGTTGGTTCCTTAAATTTCATATTTTTACCTTTATCATGTAACATTTCTAAGAACCTAACTAGTTCAGAGATATCATATTTTTTCAAATCATAAATTTTATTGATTATTTTTGTTGCTGGATCTTCCTCACTGTCATCATCTGTATATGTAATATTGTTAGAGTTGAGTGGCAATAGACCAATTCGTTGGGGATAACCCTGAGATACAACTGTTAAAACTCTGTTAAGACCAGTTAAGGATTCTAACATATTCGGATCATCCAACTTGTTAAAATCGATCACAAATATAATCTCATTCCAGTTCTGTTTATATTCTGGTACCTCTCCAAATTTGGATTTATCAAAGAAAACAGATACGTCATCACTCAATTCACTATACTGTTCGTCATTCTCAATATCATTGAAATATATAACGGTGTCAGAAAATCCAGGAATTCTATGCAGATCTATCTTTACTGGCTGTGTTGTTTTTAAATGAGATAGAGAGATTGATGAAAATTCATCCAGGATAGATTTAGCTGCTTTCATACCAAATTTCTTGTTCAAAGTTTTTAAGGCAGATACCATATTTCTAAATTCGTTATATTCATTGTTAATAGCATTCAATAGAGTGTATTCGTTTAATGTTGACAGTTTCAGATGCTGGCCGTTGATAAAAAGACCAATGAGATTATAATCAATTCCCTTTTTCTTTAATACCTTATCATAATTAATAATTTTTTCTTCTTCTTTCTCATTGAGTTTCATTTTGATTAATTGTGGGGCATATAATGGGAAATTATTTACAATTGATTTAGCAAATAATAGAGTGTCAGTAAAATTCCTTGTATTATAATAATGATTTGCAATTAAAGAAGTCACTTTTAGATCTAATTTGTCTAAATGTTCTTTTGATAATGTAACTGAAGTTCCATCTGGCTTTGAGAATCCATTAGGGATTGACACATCAAACGAGGGATTTTGCAGTAAGACACTCAAATCTGTATTTGATTTCAATGAAAGGCTTAGTGGGAAACTGGTACCGATATCGGTAGGATAATCAATAATACAAGTAGATCTCCATATAAATCTAAATTTTGCATTTTCTTGAATCGCTTCTGAAAATAAATTTCTATTGAATTCTTCAAATTGTTCATTTGGACAGCCATATAATACAATTAAAGGCGCTTTTGTGTTAGCACCAATTACGATATCATCTGGAGATGTAATAATCTGAGCATCCGGGATAGAGGCTTGTCTTTCAAGTTCTTTGGATTTCAAATAAAAAACATCGTCTGGTTCATTATGTCTTTGATTATTTAGAATGAAGTAGTTTGAATTATCTAATTCATAGTTCGAATCCGTACCTGAAGTGATACCAGTTGGATAAAGATCATAGTACAAAGTGAATAAATTAGCCAAAAACTTTTTCTTGTACTTTTTTTCAAGTAATTGTGTCACTGCATCAGATATGGACAGCTCATCGATCTCGAGACCAATAGAAAAAGCATTATCGATGAGGTCTAAAGCATCTAATTGTGTAATAAAAGGGTATAAATCGTTCAGAATATGATTATCCGTTTCATGGCTTAATACATATCTTAATGTTGACCATACTCTTACTTGTTCAGGAACACCAAATTTGTTTTGCAAACTCGAACTGTTTACGAGAGTGGTACCCTTGAACAACAAAAGTGTTATAATAGAAAACCAGCACGGTATAGAAACCTTAAGTATAGCGAGCCCCTTCATAACCCCTTGATCTTACAACAATAATTCTGGTTAATAAAGCTGTTTTCCCTTTTGGGATCTTAACTACATTTGCTCACCCCAATGAACATCAACCGGAAGGAAGCCAAACCAGTCTTATATAAAATTTCGGGCTGCTTATGTCAGACGCCAAACGACGCCATTTAAAACCAGCATGTTGAAAGCACAAGGAAAAGGAAATACAAGCTCATACACCAGCTGATCCAACAGCGATGATTATCCACCACTTGGCACAAGAATCGAGGATTCAAACTACGTACTGATCGATAAATCTACACCGAAACCCAATCAAAAAGAACCATTACTACTGACAAGCTTCCCCAAGACAGAAAACTCATGCGAATCTAAACGCCCAGTACACACGACCAAAATTCTCACCATCAGACACTACTGACACATCAAACGCATCAAACCCTTGTACCGCTTATTTAATAAATGATATGCTAGATCTGTAACGTATATAGTGACCATACTCTATTTTGCCCCGCTCACGCCTTCCTAATCGGGTAATTCTGCTCTGGGAAAAAGAAACGCGTCAGAAGAAGCGAAAAATTTTCTTTTTCAGCTTTGCGAACTGACAGGCTGGATGAATGAATGATTGACTGAGTGATTCATGGATTGGGATGGCATCGATCTGTGAGAGCGCTGTTGTGCAGCTTCTTATTCCATTGGTTGTTTTGTCGGCGAGAGTTGAATGAAGATTCAGTTGGAGTTTGGATTCGATCAGCTCTTTCTTTTTGCCTTCTTATCTTAGCTCAGGTTTCTTTTTGAATAGGAAAAGAAAGCCAAAAAAAAGTTTTGTTATTGTAGGAAAACGATTTTCTTAGCAAATTTCAGAATATATATATTTATATTTTACAATTGTTTGATTTATTTGGACTTTACTCATTTGTATAATCCAATCAAAACGTTTTTGTCAAAATTAATAAAGAGGAATAACATCTCATCTGTCATTAGATCGCAAACTGCTTGTTCAACTACGACAATTTCGTTAAACAATAGTTCAAAAATGTCAACTATTGGTGATAAACAAAAATGGACAGCTTCTAATGTTCGTAATACTTTCTTAGATTACTTCAAGTCCAGGGAACACAAGTTCGTTCCATCTTCTCCAGTTGTTCCATTCGATGATCCAACTCTATTATTTGCTAATGCAGGTATGAATCAATACAAACCAATCTTTTTAGGTACCGTTGATCCATCTTCCGATTTTTACACATTGAAACGTGCTTACAATTCTCAAAAGTGTGTCAGAGCCGGTGGTAAGCATAACGATTTAGAAGATGTCGGTAAGGATTCTTACCATCATACATTCTTTGAAATGTTAGGTAACTGGTCATTCGGCGATTATTTCAAGAAAGAAGCTATCAGTTACGCTTGGGAATTATTAACAGTTGTTTACGGTATTCCAAAGGATAGATTATACGTCACATATTTTGAAGGTGATGCTAAACAAGGTCTAGAACCAGATATCGAAGCTTTAGATTTATGGAGACAAGTCGGTGTTCCAGAAGATCATATATTACCAGGAAACACTGCGGATAATTTCTGGGAAATGGGTGATCAAGGTCCATGTGGTCCATGTTCTGAAATTCATTACGATAGAATCGGTGGTAGAAATGCTTCATCTTTAGTTAACCAAGATGATCCTGATGTGTTGGAAGTCTGGAATTTAGTCTTCATTCAATATAACAGAGAAGCTGATGGTTCATTAAAATCTTTACCAGCTAAACATATCGATACCGGTATGGGGTTTGAAAGATTAGTCTCCGTTTTACAAGATGTTAGATCCAATTACGATACCGATGTTTTCCAACCTTTATTCACAAAAATCCAAGAAATCACAAAAGTTAGACCATACGAAGGTAAATTCGGTGAAGCTGATACAGACAATATTGATACCGCTTACAGAGTGTTAGCTGATCATGTCCGTACATTAACTTTCGCTTTAGCCGATGGTGGTGTTCCAAATAATGAAGGTAGAGGTTATGTCTTAAGACGTATCTTAAGAAGAGGTGCTCGTTACGCTCGTAAATATATGAACTACCCAATTGGTAACTTCTTTTCCACTTTAGCTCCAACTTTAATTGAACAAGTTAAGGAAATCTTTCCAGAAGTCACAAAGGACCCATCTTTCTTATTTGAAATCTTAGATGAAGAAGAAGCTTCATTCGCCAAAACTTTAGATCGTGGTGAAAGATTATTCGAAAAGTATGCTAAAACTGCTGCCGAAACTGGAACTAAAACCCTAGATGGTAAGCAAGTCTGGAGATTATATGATACTTATGGTTTCCCAGTTGATTTAACTGAATTAATGGCCGAAGAACAAGGTTTAAAGATCGATACTGTTGGTTTCGAAAAAGCTAAGCAAGAATCCTATGAAGCTTCTAAGAGAGGTGGTAAGAAGGACAACAATGACTTAATTAAATTAAACGTTCACGAATTGAACTCTTTGAATGAAGAAGGTGTTCCAAAGACCGATGACCATTTCAAATACGGTTTCGATGATGTTAACAGTAAGATCTTAAAATTACATAATGGTACTGAATTTGTTGATGAAATTTCTGAACCAGGTAAGAAGTACGGTATCTTATTAGATAAAACTTGTTTCTACGCCGAACAAGGTGGTCAAGAATATGATACTGGTAAGATTGTCATTGACGATGTCGCTGAATTCAACGTTGAAAATGTCCAATTATACAATGGTTTTGTTTTCCACACTGGTATTTTACAAGAAGGTAAACTTTCTGTTGGTGAATCAATCATTGCTTCGTACGATGAATTACGTCGTTTCCCAATTAAGAACAACCATACAGGTACTCATATCTTAAACTTTGCATTAAAGGATGTTTTAGGTAACGAAGTTGACCAAAAGGGTTCTTTAGTTGCTCCAGAAAAATTAAGATTCGATTTCTCTCATAAGAAAGGTTTATCCATGGATGAATTACGTAAGGTTGAAGAAGTTTCTAACAAACAAATTAAGGATAACATGCCAGTTTACTATCAAGACGTCCCATTAGAATTAGCTAAGTCTATTTCTTCTGTTCGTGCTGTTTTCGGTGAAACTTACCCAGATCCAGTTCGTGTTGTTTCTATTGGTAAACCAGTTGATGAATTATTAAAGAACCCGACTAGTGACGAGTGGTCTAACTACTCTGTCGAATTCTGTGGTGGTACTCATGTTTCCAAAACTTCTGACATCAAATTCTTCATCATTTTAGAAGAAAATGGTATTGCTAAGGGTATCAGAAGAATTGTTGCCGTCACTGGTTCAGAAGCTTTCGAAGCTCAAAGAATTGCAGATGAATTCAACACTGAACTAGATGCTGCTGAAAGGCTGCCGTTCTCTCCAATAAAGGAACATAAATTAAAGGAATTAGGTGTTAGGTTAGGTCAATTATCTATTTCTGTCATTTCTAAACATGAATTAAAAGAAAAGTTCACCAAGATTGAAAAGGTTGTTAAGGATGAAGTTAAGACTAGAGCTAAGGCTGAAACTAAGCAAACTTTAGATGAAGTTAAAGCTTACTTCACCAAAAACCCAGAAGCTAAATTCTTTGTCAAATTCGTCGATATTCCAACTAATGCCAAAGCCATCACTGAAGCTGTTAACTATATGAAGAGCTCTGCTAAGGATAAGTCTATGTACCTATTCACAGGTAACAATCAAGCTGGGAAGTTAGCACACGGTTGTTATATTAGTGACGATGCTTTATCTAAGGGGATTGAAGGTCCAGCTTTAGCCAGACAAGTTTCTGATTTCGTTGGTGGTAAAGCTGGTGGTAAGGGTAATGTTTTCCAAGGTATGGGTGACAAACCAACTGAAGTCAATAAAGCTGTCGAAGAGGTCACTAGATTATTTAAAGAAAAGTTATAAGGAGCTATTCATTTCTCTTTGCCAATGTATTAACTTGTAAAATATTTATTTAGAAATTTTACTACGTACTTATTAATAATGAAAATAATTTATTAAAATAATTAAGCTTTCTATGAATTTTTAAAAATTATGCATATGATCTATGTTCGTAATATATATATATATATGAAATTTCTACTTTTACGGTATTTATGTTTGTTTCTATCTACAATTTATAAAATATTTCGACTAATCTTTCTTATCACTTGTTAACCATTTCCAAATGACATCTCTTTCTTCCTCTGTCCAAATAGCATTACCAGGTTTTGACTTACCTAGCCAAATATATCTGCACCAATTTTTGAACCTAAACCATACAGTTTCCCTTTGACTGTTATTTATTATATTTGATTTTGGGAGGTTTGATTGAGGTTGTCCATGAGTAGGTTTTTCATTATCTTGAAATCCTGAAGCAATCGGTTTTTTTATTGAGCTCTTGGTTGGCTTAATTAAATCAGCAACTAGATGTGTAGATGAGTTAGACATAGTGACGTTAGTAACTGATTTCAATGCACGGAAATTTGCCTTTGTTACCATGACTGCGAATATAATAGATAAGATAATCACACCACTGAAACCGAAATAAGATTCTTCTATAAAATTTTTCAAATTCATACCGTAGAAGGCTGGTAATAGAGTTGCAACTGTTACACCTAATGTGTAAATGGTTACTTTCAATTCTAGTAACATTAATGAATTTCTGTTTGCATCCAGGATGATATTGACAATTTCTTCTGTTGATTTAATATCTTGTATTAATGATTCGGCATGTTGAACGAATTCATCACATTGGGTATAATAAGTTTCTAACAACATTTCAATATCTGTAATATCGCATTCTTCGGTATATTCTGTTTGTTCTTTTTTTGAATCTCTTGGATGATGTATTTCTACGTTCGATATTGGATCTTTGTATTTCTTTTCTGAAAGGTACATTGAGGACATATCTTCATCACTTTCTAATAGTTCATCGAACACATCTCTAATTAAGAAAGATTTTTGATAGAACAAAGTTAAATCCTTTGATTTAATTAATAAATCTCTTAATTTTTCTCTATTGATTTGATTTTCCAATTCATATAAAATTTTGGTACAAATATTTTCATGTTGTTTAAATTCTGTCTCCAATGTACTCATTACATTAATTAGAATACTTTCTAAAGCATTATGTTCATACGACTGTTTGTAAGCAGTATTTTTTGTCTTTTGTGATAATTTTGATTCTAAATCGTACATCAATACACCTAATTTTACGGCAAATGATGGATCTGCTGTATCTAAAACGTAAACTTTATCCTTTTCTATCAATGCTTTGATATGTAATAAGTTTACCACAATACAAGATGGTTTAACCAAAATATTTGGTATAACATCGACTGAAGATGTATCAATCTTTCGCAGATCTCGAGGGTATAAATTGTGGTCCCTTAAGAATTGCCATTTTTGAAATTTTTGTGATACAGCAACGATATTACCCTTTTCATCAAATACGGTACCTGAAATTTGTGAATCATTAGGTTTAATTGGTTTCAATGATAGTAATTTCTGTTGTATTTGAGGTAATGATGCAGGTTGTTTTTTTGGTTGGTTTAACAGTAGTGTTAGATGTATATTACGCCGTATAAATAATTTTTTTGCGGTAGAATTAACACTAAGACTTAGCCTAGATAAATGTATTCGATTTGGGTATGAAACAAACGACATTCCTCCCGTTCGTTCGTTACTTTCCTTTCTTGAAATATGATTCTTTTCTTCTCTTATTTTAATTTTTCAGTCATTTTTCGTTAAGTTGAAAAAATATGGAAAAATGTATAAAATTGTAAAAAATTATATATGGATGTATATATATGATTGATTTATATAAGAAAAAGGGCGTTTGCTAATGGAGAAATGAGAGAGGGAATGAGTGGGAGAATGGGGATTGTGTATCAATCAAAGAACTTTCTAGTCTTTGAGGTACCAAACATTTCCAATCTAATTGCAGGTAAAGCTTCCTCACTTAATAATTTTAATCTTTCTTCTACAGTGTTGTTTATCTTAATCTTGTTTGCGGCGTCGGAGACAATGGCACCACCGATGACTTCCTTACCTAGGAATGAATCGGTATCGATTGTGATTGTAATGTCTCTCTTTGCAGTTTCTTTATATTCCTTGGATAAATCTGCGATTAATTCATTAGCTATATTCTTATCATCTTCGGTGACTCTCACGATGACAGCAGGTTCTAGCAAGGTCAATAATGTTTCCAATATCAAAGAATGCAAGATTGGCTTGTATTGTTGCTTATTTGTAGTGATCTTAGCCAATGCATCCTTAGTTTGGTCAAAGATTTCATTTAGTGACTCTTGTCTTTGAGTCAAGACTTTTAGTCTAATCTTATTCGCAATGGTAGATTTAGTAATCTGTTGTTTCAAAGCAGCTTTCTTCATCTTCTCAGCGGAGTTGGTATCGATGTTGCTGGTCTCAAAACGCACAATACTGGTCTTTTCGATTTCGTATTCCTGATTAGCCTTCAACTGAATCGTTTTCCTTTGCTTTCTCTTCAGCTTCCTTTCTGATAAATTGTTGCATCTTGCTCAACTCATCGTTCACCTGGGTAGGAGTCAGAGACGTAATAATGGACGACATGGCAGTGATCGCAGTAAATCGCTAGTGTATAATACTCCTGGTCTGGTTCAACTAAAACTAAAACTTATCACCTTCCCTTTCCTTTGTATTGTATAGTGGATTGACAAGCAGCAAACAATTTTCGAATTCGTTTTTTGCAGCAGAAATAAAAATGGGCTGCAACCAGTTACCCGCATCTCAGGGAAGATAAAGAAAATTAAGAAAATAAACAAATAAAAACGATTTTAAACTGACGGTGGGTGGTTTTTGAATGTGGGGTTGAATGTTGTTGGATCAGGAGGATCAAGTGGGCTATAGGATATGTTTGGGCCGGTGAGGGTGTTGTTGCGATGGCCTGGGGGTGTTCGTGGAGTTTCGACGGGTTGGAAGAGGCTGTACTCGCAGGAAGTGTCTGATGTGTTTAAAGAAGCGCCGAGGATCAATCCTGTGGGTATTCAGTATCTGTCGCAGTCGTTGCACTCGCAGGTGTTTGGGTCGAAGAATGCCAACAAGACGTTGAACAAGCTGTCTGTTTGGGAGAAGGAAGCACTGCTGGGGCTTTCCAAGAAGTTACTGAAAACACATGATTTGTTGGATAAACCTACGACGATTATTGAACCAATTTCATTTAAATTACCTGTCTTGCAAGGTAAATCATTGGATGAGCATTTCCAGAAGGTGGGCCATTTTGCATCGGAACCTTATAGGTCAATGGCATTGCAGAAATATACAAAAATTATCAAGAAACCATCTAATTGGATACGACAACCTGGTTGGACTCGTTACGAACCTGGAAAATCACCGCAAATGGTCGATTTCCCATTGGAAGATGTGTTAACATTTGATGTGGAAACGTTATACAAGATTTCTCATTATCCTACTATGGCTGTGGCTTTATCGGATAAAGCATGGTATGCTTGGTGTTCTCCATATATTTGTAACGAAAATAAGGATAAGGATAATTCAACAATTAAGCATTTAATTCCATTGGATACAATAAACAAGACTCAGTTGGTCATAGGACACAATGTAGGGTATGATAGAGCCCATGTATTGGAAGAATATAATTTTAAAGAATCAAAGGCTTTTTTCCTGGATACACTATCATTGCATGTAGCATCATCAGGTTTATGTTCCAGACAAAGACCAATGTTTATTAAAAAACAAAATATGTTGAAGGATATTGAAAAAGAAACGGAAACAGAAACAGATGAAGAAGAACAAGGTTTAAATAATATTAATTTGAAAAATAATCCCATTAATGATTTAGATGAACAAGATCCATGGTTAAATGTTTCAACACTAAATTCCTTAGCAGACGTAGCATCCTTCCATTGTGGCATCAAAATGGATAAAAATCCAAGAAATTATTTCGAGTCAACTGATAAACAACTAATTATTGATAATTTTCAATTATTGGTAAATTATTGTGCAACTGATGTTGAAGTAACAAGTAAAGTTTTCGATAAAGTTTTCCCATTGTTTTTGAAAAAATGTCCACACCCAATTTCTTTCGGTGCATTACGTTCATTAAGTAGTTGTATTCTTCCAACAAATTATCAAAATTGGAATAAATACATTAAAAATTCTGAAACATTATATCAATCAACAAAATTACAAATTGAAGAAAAAATTATTAATATATTAGATGATTTAGTTAAATTAAGAGATTTCGAAACAAATAATGCTAATCGTGAAAAAATTGAAAATGATCCATGGTTAAGACAATTAGATTGGACAATAACACCATTAAGATTAACTAAAAAGGGCGTGCCAGTTAAAAGACAAAAAATGCCAGGTTACCCAGAATGGTATCGTTCATTGTTCCCAAATAAGACAACAGAAAGACCGCATATTACAATTAGATCAAGAAATATACCAATTTTTTTTAGATTATCATGGGAATCAAATCCGGTAATTTGGACAAAGGAATCAGGTTGGTGTTTCCCAATTAGACAATCACAAATTCAGGAGTTTAAAGCTAAAAATTATTTAATTGCTGATGAAGATTCTATTGAAAATTATCAAGAACAAAATAATACAACGGATACACTTTTTAAAGTGCCCCATCCTAATGGTCCAGAATTAAATTGTACCAATTTATTAAGCAAACCTTACATTCATTATTTTGATAAAAAAATTTTAAAATCAGAATCAAAATTGGCACATGAAGCATTACAGATTAATTCATCTGGTTCATATTGGATGTCAGCAAGAGAAAGAATCATGTCACAATTTGTAGTAAGAGAATCAGATTTCCCAACAGAATTTAAATCATTAGCAGGAAACACTAATAATACTGAAAAAAACTGGGTTAAAGATGAAAAGGATGAATTAGGTATTATATTACCAAAAATTATGCCAATGGGTACTGTAACCAGAAGAGCTGTTGAAAATACATGGCTAACCGCATCTAATGCAAAAGAAAATAGAATTGGATCCGAACTTAAGACACAAATAAAAGCACCACCAGGTTATTGCTTTGTTGGTGCAGATGTCGATAGTGAAGAACTTTGGATTGCTTCTTTAGTCGGTGATTCTGTTTTCAATTTACATGGGGGTACGGCAATTGGTTGGATGTGTTTGGAAGGTACAAAAAGTGCTGGTACAGATCTTCATACAAAAACTGCAAAAATTTTAGGTTGTTCTCGTAATGAAGCAAAAATTTTCAATTATGGTAGAATCTATGGTGCTGGTGTAAAATTTGCAGGCCAATTACTAAAACAATTTAATCCAACATTGGCAGATAATGAAGTTAAAAAAATTTCAACTAGTCTATATGAAAGTACAAAAGGTAAAAAGCGACGATCAAAAGTATTTGAGAATTTTTGGTACGGTGGTTCAGAATCAATATTATTTAATAAATTAGAAAATATTGCTGAGCAGAAAGTACCACGAACGCCCGTTCTGGGCTGTAGTATAACATCATCATTAATGAAACAGAATTTGAAAGCTAATTCGTTTTTACCATCAAGAATTAATTGGGCTATTCAGTCCTCAGGTGTAGATTATTTGCATTTGTTATGTTGTTCGATGAATTATCTAATTGAAAAATATTCATTAAATGCAAGACTTAGTATTTCCATCCATGATGAAATTAGATATTTAGCATTAGAGAAGGATAAATATCGAGTAGCAATGGCATTACAAATAAGTAACCTGTGGACAAGAGCAATTTTTTGTGAACAAATGGGGATCGACGATTTGCCTCATAATTGTGCATTTTTCTCCGCCGTTGATATTGATCATGTATTAAGAAAGGAAGTTGATATGGATTGTGTCACACCTTCTAATCCAGATCCAATATCTCATGGTGAAACAAAGGATATTCACGATCTACTAAAGATATCTGATTCGCAACTTATTAACGGTAGATCAGACATAGATATATCTGAATACCCGTATAAATATCGTGAACCTGTTTTTGAACAATACAATAAATCCTATACAAAGGCATTTATTAAGTACTTTATCAAAATGCAGGTTCAAACAGATAGATCAAAGATATTCGACTTAGAGAAAGAATACGTTAGAGAAATCACAATTAATGGGTTTGTCAAGGATAAGTTAAATGTAGATTATGGTTATAATGACTATGTCCGAGATATTTCAAATGGTAAGAGACAAAAAATTAACATTATGGCACAATCATACATCGAGACAAGAACACAACTAGATCAACAACATTCAGAATCTGTCAAACAAGGGGCCAAGAGGAACAAAAATCAAAAACCCACAAAAGTCACTCGTACGATAGATAACCTGAAGCAATCAAAGTCACAAATCCCACAGTTCAGAAATTACAATATTTTGCATGAAATAGCACACAATACTAGACCTGTCACTCCTAATGAGACACCAGCACCGAAGTTAGCATCTAAAAATCACTCCTAGAGTAACAGAAACCAATACAAAGCATACATCAATCAAACAAAATAACCACTCACAACAAAACTTTCATATTCTGTAATAATATTCATTCCGTATAGTTTATATACACATATATTTACATAGTAATATACTAAAGGACTATCATTAAAACAGTTCTCTTGTTTTATCAAAATCGACCAACACTATTATGATTCCCGATCGCATTATTTTTTGAAAAAGTTAACAAAGACAGTAATAAAATGATACGATAGAATTTCGTCATATTGTTATAGGAGAACAAACAATAAGCAAAATTACACAGAAAAAGGAAACCATCCATAACTACTGTTATATTTCTAGACTCTTCTATATTTGTATCTAATTTTTATTTGTCAGTTGAGATTAATTGCCATTTTTTCCAAGTTAAATCTTTTGATACATTAAGGCAAAAAATAAATAGGGTTTCGTGATTCAGATTACGTAAATCCCAACAATGTCTTTCGATTGGTTAAATGTTCCTGGGTTGAACATTGAGGATACCGGTAACGATTCGAAGTTAAATGGGTCAGAAGTGCCGCCTAGTGTGTCGTTTGACTTTGGTGCACCGCCACCGATTATGAACAATTCTGTTTTCAATCAGGACTCTAGAAGTGTAAGTGATTCTGCTTTGAATATGGAGAATGATCATATCCAACGTAATACTTCGTTATCGAATAATAATTATCTAGATGTTCTGACTCCACAGAATGCAGTCAGTGATAACCATTTAAGTACTATGCATGAAAATCAAGAACTATCAAAATATCAAGAAACTCCAGATGATTTAAAAGTTCCTTTATCCCTATCGCAAACACAGTTGACCCATGAAGAAGTTAGAACGTATTTGAGATGGTATAAATATATATTAGCAAGATCTCATACGAGATTAGTTCGATTACAAGATGTCTTTCGTTTCTTGGGAAATTTTAAAATTAATGAAGAATTAAAATTACGTATTGTGGCTATCTTTAGAAGTTGCAAAAGTGCATTAAATATAGGTCAATTTTTTGCTGTCTTGAGATTAATATCAAAAGCGATGATTGCAGGAATATTACCTACAAGAAGAATGATTTTAGAGAAAGCACCCATTCCCAAACCACGTTCCATATTATCCAAACAAGAGAACAGTGAGATATATGAAGAAATCGAAGATGATGAAGACACCAAAAATGATAAAACTAGAGGTGGAAGTTCCGTTGACTTTGATTCTTTTACATCATTATTATTAACGGGTAAAACTACAAGAAAGAGGTTTAAAAGAAAGATTTTAAATGCATCATTCAGAAGTAAAAAAGTTAGATTCTCTGAGAGTGTTACATTCCAGGAACCACCAAAGGAAAAAAATGCTGAAACTAATATGAACAATATGTCAAATAACGAAAGTGACATTGATGATAATAATAATTTCGAATCAGCCGGACCATTAGATCTCTCATTACCAATGGACCAACTACTTAAACAAATGGCAAAAAGAAAACATGAGAACACAGCATTAGTATCCAAATTACCTTCAGAGCAACAAGAAACCGAAGAAGAAAAGGAAGAGTTGAGAGATATGCAAGATTCTTTATCTCATTTTAAGCAGATCCAAACTGTCGATGCAGTTGCAGATTTGGGGTCTGCTTTACCACCTGGTTTCATGAATGACACTAATAACAATTATAATAATTCTGCAGCTATATCTGGTACGAATGACCTTCCTTTGGAACCCTTAAAACCAACAGCAACAGGGTCTGCAAACTACTTCATGCGTCAAGAGTCGAATCAAAATTATGATATTTCACAAAATAATAAATCGACTAATACATTACAACCTCTAAAACCTACAGCAACGGGGTCTGCTAATTATCTTATACGAAGTCATGTCGAACCAAGTCAAACGGTAGTGCAAACATCGAATTTAACAGCATTTAATCAAGGTAGTACTAATGCTAATATGAATATATCTTCAGTGTCTAGTGAATTGCAACCATTGAACTCCACTGCAACAGGTGCTTCTAATCACTTAATGAAGCAACAATTTTCCGATCCAGTAAATGCACTACCGACATCAAATTTTGTTCATGACAATTCTACTATCAATTCGACGACGAGTAATTCAAATACTGTACAATATCAAACAACACCTCAAAATGATCAATTTATGAACTTTCCACAGCCTAATATGCAGGTACAACAGCAGCAACAGCAAAACAAGCAACCACAACATCAGCAACCAATACAAACACATCAACACCATGTTCAAACACCACAACCAAAACCACAATATCAAAGTCATACGAACCAAGGGACTGGTATGCCGCAACAAAATAGTTATAATAATACACCTCAATCTTCAGTAAATTCGCCGATTCCATTACAACCCCAAAATACTTATCCAGAAACGAGTATACCAAGTACTTCGCTGAATAATTCGTTACAACCACAAGGATCTGCTCCTCAGTCCAACTTACTATTTCCAGGGCAAAATGCAGCTAGTAGTTACTTCCAATCATTACTTTCACACACACCGTCTCCCAATGCTAGTAGTGCTCAATTGCCAAATGTTAGCAATAATAGTACACACGGAGCAACACAGGGTACACAGCAAATTTATAACAATACCAATAATGTGAACGGATATAATGGATATCAAGGTGTTCAGGAATCTTCATACCAACAGCAACAGAACCAGCAGACTCAACAACAGCAATTATACATGAATCAAATGAATGCACCTCAGTCAGTGAGCTACAATAATATGAACCAACAAACGAATATCAATCAAAACTCCGCTCAAAATAATAATAATCAAAATCAACTGGGCATATCACATTATCCATTCGCCAGCCAACCATCGCGTAGTTCACAACATCAACAGTCAAATCCAAATATCTTAGGTGATTATAGCGCAATCCAAAATCAAGTGGATACCTTCCAAAATACCTATAATAGACGTTGATATTTTGTTGTGCGAACAGGCATCCTCTCAAATAAACTTTATAGAAAGATAAGGTCTTATGAGACTGTATCTCATTTTTACACTTATAGTATATCACAAATTATAAATTATACATAAATTTCCATAGAAATGTATATATATTGCAGGGTGATTTTTAAATGGTTTCATTTTGATAAACTGAAATTCATTAAACTATTTTTATTCTGTTTAATTTGCATCTTGTTGGCTAAATTGAGACATCATCAATATTGAATTTTTTATTAATGGTATTCGAAATTACCGAATACTAGTTATGATATGTAATAACCGTGATATGTTTTTTATATATTATAATCTGATTAGTATTTAAATATGTGATTGTGCGTGATGAAAAGATGAATGTGAGTTTATTTGTAAGTGTCTTAGTTAGGTAATTTATCTGCCCATGATATATCGACGTTGTTCTCATCTAGGATATCATGGTAAGCATCATTTGCACCAAATAATTCACTCGTAAGTTTATCCATATTTGGCACTTTACCATCACTTAAACTGATATCCAGGATGCAATTACTGATACCTTTGAATACTTCAGCACATTTTGTAGCAAAGACCCATTTACCGCCAAAATGTTGTAAAATTTCAACAATTTGTTGAATTTCAATCTTACTCTCAATTAAATCAATTGCCCATTGACATAAACAATATAAGATAGTATTGCAAATGGTCAAAGTTCTGAATAAAGTAATCCAATTCAAAGGCAATAATTTCTTTTGGTATAAGGTATATGTATGTTGCCAGGCTTTTAAGCAAAATTCACCTAGGATTGAAAGAGAATCAATAGGAGGTTTGGGTATTAGGGTGGACGGTTTGTATAACAAAATTTGTAACTGTGAATACCTCATTGCTAACCAAATATCTGAACTATGAAACGAAATAACATTATTATCATTTATATGATTTCGATTTTGTTCCTTCATTTTATTTTGTTCCATTGAATATATTTCATCTAACTGGTTTCTTAAATCAGCAATAATTTTCTGTTTTTCTTCAATCGTTCGATTTGGTTTACCACAACGAACAGAGTGGACTCTTTGATAGATTAATCCACCTATTTTTCTTAAACGAATCATTGTATTTGTAACATCGATTTCTTCCTCTTCAGCTTCGTATAAGGGTGTTGGTAATGGAACTGTGATATCCTCATCATCAATAGCAGATAGTCTACCTAGAACGGTAGCTACTAACCTTTCAAAACAGTAAGCACTCCAAAACACCCTATATCTGGCTTCAATATCACTTGGATTTGACGTTGCTTTTTTCTTTGGTGGTAAATCTCTATTTAAACCAAGACCAATTGTTAATCTCATAATAATACCACTAATTGTCCATGATGACCATCCCTTCGGTTCAAAAAATGAATAAATACCCACTAAGATATGGCATTGGATAGTTTCAATATTTTGTAGCCGAGTAATTGCTTTAAATTTTGTCATTGCAAAGTATGCTAAGTGTTCACTTAATTCCTCCTCATCTTTCGACAGCATCCCAGCTCTACGCAAAGTTGTGCATCCAATCGCCAAGATCATGTATAATTTGAAGATATACAAATCATCAAATTCTTGGTTTAACAGTTCGAAATTGTATTCTTTAATTTTACAAAACTTTTTGAAAAAGTCAATCTTGTTAATCATAGGGAATAATCTATGATTATGTCTAAAATATGCTGCAATAAATCTGTCCATTAAATTTTTATCTAATGTTTTGAAAGTACCATTAGCATTCAAATCGATTGGTCTCTTACCACCTTTAAAGACTGAATTAATAGTTTCAATTTCCAAATAAGGAGCCTGAATAGGAGTAGATTCAACTTTTGGAATTTTTGGTGCAGTCATTTGATTAGTAAAGGATGATAAAAATGGAATTCTGCCTTCTGAATTTCCAATTGCACCGTTAGATGCAATCGAAAGTGGATTTGATAGTTTTCTTGGTTCGTTTAATAAATTCGAAATAATTGTACTAGTCTCTGGCGAAAGCCCCATTGACCCATCATTGCTGTCAATTCTTGAAGCTTGTATCATCGATGTAGGGGGTTTACCAGTTGGATTGGTAGGCACAACTGTCCCGGTTGAACTTATCGGTGGTAATGGTATATTACTGTTACTATTAGGTGAAATTGGTACGTTTACTGGCGGGAGGATTCGATCCGATCCCATAAGTAATGTCCTAGAATTATTTATATCTGAATGTGACAGAGAAGTTGCACTAGGTTGAGAAGAAGCTTCACCTAGTTCTGTAGGAGATGTTTTAGAATTCATGGAAGATAAAACAGATATTAAAGATAACACACTTTCATATGATTGGGGTGTTTGTTGTGCAGATATATCTGGCGATGCTGTTGTTCCCCCACTAAATATTCCATCAGTACTGTTACTACGTGATGTTTTATGTCTCTTACTTGGTATAAATTCACCTCTTTCCATAGCTATTTTCAATTCTTTCTTAGTCCTTCTAGGGGCTTTACCTGGATAAGCACAGTCTTTTTTTGATTTCACACAATGGGAACAACTTGGATGTTCTCTTGAACATTTCTTTTTCAGCCGTCTGCACCTGGAACACGAATATGGCTCCAAATTCTGATCTGGATCTCTGTGAGTCATCACTTGTACTAGTTTATAACTCTTGCAATATTGATACTAAATACAGCCACTTAATATTGTTCAGCAAACAACTCAAAGCTAAAAATTAAACAACGGGATTCTATGAGATAAAAAGACAAAGAGGAGCTCCTATGGAAAAGCAGCAAATTGCTATCGTCTTACTAGTTTTTATACTGTTGGAGACAATTACGCCTATTAAAGATAAGTTCTTACTTATTTTGTTCGAATATCTATTTATTATGTACTTGTCTTGGGTATATTTGATTATTTCTTTTGATTTCATTTCGGCCGATTACTTCGGATTGTGTTCAGATTTTACATCAACATTATACAGTTTAATTACAATAGTGGATGATCTATCTATCATTGTTGAAATGATTGTGATAAATAGCGGTTGGGGGAATTAGCATATATCTGTCACACAGCTGTGGTCCTAAGGGTAAGCTGCTTCTGTGCCCTTCGGTGGAGGGCCCTTTACGAATTGGATCAGATGATACTTCTCTTTCTTGGCTCTACTCTCTTGTGAGTATTTGTTTAATTGAACACTTCTCTGAAACTTTTCTCCCGCTGTAATGGCTCTTTCGTTGGCAAAGTACTCAGTCCATTGCACTGGTTGGAAGTTATCTGGAGCAGCGGCATCAGAAACACTGTCTAAGATCGATTGTAATTCACGACCGTATTCTACATCTTGACCATCTGGCAAGTTATGACCATTCGGCAAATGATCAAATTTAGATTCACTAATTTTTGGTACAATTAGTTTACCTGTAAAAGCTTTTACGATTAAACAGGCTTGTGATTCAGCGATTGGAAATGGAACGATTAATTGTGGAAGCAATGAAAAGGCTAAAGTGCTGTCTTTTGTATAGAAAATTTGTTGCCACAAATTATTAACATAATTAGAGGTCAAACTACCAGAATTGTTATGTGGGAGTAAATTTGCTCTTAATTTATCTTCAAAAATTTTCAAATCGTACAAAAATCCAGATGCATAGATTAATTTACTAATATCTTTTAATACAGTACCATCGACTAAAATAACGGTTTTGGAACTCCAATCCACGCTTGCAATCTTGTCTACAACTTCCACAATTGGATCGGCATCATAAAACCGTTCAGTATTCTTATTTGAAACAACACTTTGGTAAACTCTTTCTGCAACCGATGCACATTGGTTCACAATGTCTTGACCGGAACTACCATCACCTACTACTAAAACTTTTTTATCTTGAGCTATTTCACAATCATAAAAATGCATCGAATGGATAGCATCACCCTTTTCAAACCATTCATCCAAGCCTGAAACATCTTTTGGAATGTTTGGTACAGAAAAATGGCCCGTAGCAACAACAACATACTCGAATTCGTAATCTGTAGTCTTATCTTTGTTAGCATGGTCTACTACCTTAAGATTCCAAGTTCCAGTCGCAGTATTTTTAGCAACATTGGTGACTTCAGAACTTAAATGAACCTTGACGGACTCATCATCCCTAATAAACTGATTATAATATCTTTTCAAATATACCCAGACCTCATGTCTTCTTGGGTATCTAAACCAATGTGGTTCAAATGGTACATCACGAAATTGCATAACATTTTTTGGAAGATTTGTCTCTAAATGATCGTACATGACTCTACCTGGTCTGCTATCACCGTGAGGATAATACCAAAGTCCACCGACATTGAGATCGTTAGTGAATAATTGAATATCAAACTCATGCTCTGCATTGGCAAGAAATACTCTTGCTGTAGCTAACCCACCTGGGCCACCACCGATAATAGCTAATCTTTTTCTGGTCATGTGAAGTTGCTTCAACTTTCTTAGTTGATCTCTCGATAGATAAACAACAGCTGAAGAAAATCGATTAAAATAGCAAAAGAAACAGTAAAAGATTACTTGTCTATATTTATATAAATGTAACTAAAATATACACAAACCTTTAACGAATGTTTCAGTTGTCTTGTGGTTAGACATCCATCCACAGTTTACACAACATGTCTCGAGGAACCACAACTACGGCCCCTGCCGTCCACAGTTATCAGTTGATCGTCAAATGACTGATGATGTTGTTATATGATTGGTATTGCACTCAATGGCATGCAAGTGAGCTCTGTTCATTCTGGATAGAGGTTGTTGAGTCACTCCAGAAGTAATAGCCAAGCGTCGCACCGAAGACAACAGCTAACATGAGCCATCCATTGTAAGTCATAAACACCAGCATTAGCATGAATGAGAAACCCACTTGAATACCATAGAATATACTTCTACGTAGTTTATCATTATTATAGGTCATATTATTGCTTGATAGTCTGTTACTAGCTAATGTTTCCAGGGAGTATTTGGTAAACTTGTATTTCAAGTATTCATAATAAACGGCTAATGATGCTATCACTAGACAACTTAGTAAAAGATGAGATTTTGTCCTGATATGCCACCAGTCAAATATGATACAAGTGTCCTTGTATGCCCAACTGAAAGACATATTCATGCTACATTGCGATTCGTGATCGGCAACAGGTGAGGTTACCATATCACCATGATCCATTTTACTGTGATCCATTTTGTTGTATCTTATGGTATCGTATCAACAAACTGTTCTTATTAGCAAATAATGCAGTGGTATCTTCTTATACTATAATATATTAAAAAGCTACGATTAAAAATACCCTGTATTCAAGTGTTTATATTGCTTAGTCTGTTTATTGGTAGACAATAGTCACGTTTTCTTCTTATTTTTCTTATGGACAAAAAAGGTGCAAAACAATGATAATAAGGCTGTTGAAGACTTTATAGATATAAAGAATGAGATAAAGTCAAATAATAGATTGTATCAATTTATTAAAACCTATACATTAGAATTATATAATAATCATAAAGAGGCGTTATTTAAATTTCAAACTTGTAGTATAAAAATGATGTAAAAAATAGGATTAATTTATTCTATAATATCAAATTTATAATTTGAAACCGTGGTGGAAGTTGGCACCAGCGTAGACACACTTGTCACCTAATTCTTCTTCAATTCTTAAGATTTGGTTTAATTTAGCTAATCTTTCGGATCTAGCTGGAGCACCAGTCTTAATTTGACCAGTTCTTAAACCAACGACTAAATCAGCAATGAAGACATCTTCAGTTTCACCAGATCTGTGGGAAACCATGACACCCCAGTTAGCGGCGTAAGAGTCTTGAGCAGCCTTGATAGATTCGGATAAAGTACCGATTTGGTTGACCTTTAATAATAAAGCATCAGCGGATTTCTTTTCAATAGCAGTAGCAATTCTCTTTGGGTTGGTGACAGTTAAATCATCAGCGACAATTTGGATACCAGCGGTCTTGTAGAAGTGAGACCAAGCTTCCCAGTCATCTTCAGCAAATGGATCTTCAATAGAAACAATTGGGTATTTCTTCATTAAAGAGTGGTATAAGTCAGCTAATTGTTCACCGGTTAACCATTTAGATTTGTCAGATTCTGGGTTCTTGAAATCTAAATCGTACATACCGTCCTTGAAGAATTCAGAAGAAGCACAATCTAAACCGATTTGGATCTTACCTTCGTGACCAGCAGCCTTGATAGCATCGACAATTAAGTCTAAAGCTTCTTCAGCAGTTTGAATGTTTGGAGCAACACCACCTTCGTCACCGACGTTACCGGCAGAAGCACCGTATCTCTTCTTGGTTAAAGATTTTAAGTTGTGGTAAACTTCAGAACCGATTCTTAAAGCTTCAGAGAAAGATTTAGCACCAGTTGGAGCAATCATGAATTCTTGTAAAGCTAAAGCACCACCAGCGTGAGAACCACCGTTTAAAACGTTTAAGAATGGAACTGGTAAGACATAGTTGTCAGTGCTTTGAGAAGAAATATCAGCTAAATGTCTGTATAATGGAACATTCTTTTCAGCGGCAGCAGCTCTAGCAACAGCTAAAGAGACACCTAAGATAGCGTTAGCACCTAATTTAGATTTGTTAGCAGTACCATCTAAGTTGATTAAGAAATCATCGAAAGCCTTTTGGTTAACAACATCTAAGTTAGCCTTAACAACAGCTGGAGCGATGATGTTGTTGACATTGGCAACAGCGTTCATAACACCCTTACCTAACCATTTAGATTTGTCTTCATCTCTCATTTCTAAGGCTTCATGGATACCAGTGGAAGCACCAGATGGGACAATAGCTCTGAATAAACCCTTTTCGGTAGTTAATTCAACTTCGACGGTTGGGTTACCACGGGAATCGTAGACGGATCTAGCGTAAACTTTAGAAATAGCCATTATGATTGATATAAAATAATTTGCTTGGTTATATATAGGTAAAGAAATAAAAAAAATAAAAAAAAGAAGAAAAAGATTAAAATAAATCAAGAAATGTTAGGAAAAAAGAATTAAATTAATTTATCATTTTTAATTATAATTGTTTCATCTTTATATATCAAATTTAATAACTGAACTAATAAACGAAATGGAAGCAAAGGAAAAAAAAATATTGCCTCAATCGAATTTAACTAAGACTGCTTAGTTAGTTAAAAAAAAAAACTTATTTTCTGATGTGAAATGTCTGATTTCTAGTTACAATTTCGAATTTGGAATGGATAATCGTTGAAGTTCTTCTCTCTTCTTCAACTAACTCCAAGGAAACCAAATACATAAAAATGTGTTGCTTTGAGATACACAGGCAGGTGGTGCGTCTGCTTCATCATCAAAGTATCTGGTCTTAGCTGTCCCGCCACGCTCCCTTATTACACAAATTTGAGTTTGGGGTTCCCACTAATTGCTGGGTGTGTGCGTTGTCTGTTTCTCTGGTTCTTCTGTTTTGGGATTCCGGATGCGGAAAACGAGGGATTCGCAATTTTATGTTTTTTACAATTTTTGTGTTTGTGAGAAACACACGTTGTGCGGTGTGCGGGCGGGCTACAGGATGCTGGGCGTCCACTCTTTCACTTCGAGCGATCCGTTTCACGTGCAGATGCGGTGTGTGGGTCTGCACGCCCGAGCAGCGCGCGCAGCAGCCTCTCGCCGGGGTTGCCGGTGTTACCCGCGCGATCACTCGGTACGTGCACCAAGCCGTCACAAAATGCCACGAAATGCTGATCGAATCCCGTTTGGATCGTCAACAAAAATTTTTGCAATTCGTGATTTTTCAGAATTGATTCGTCTTCGTCGTATGGGATGATGTGTTTCGTTGTCGTTCTCATTGATGACGATGACGATTTGACGTATTTCTCATAAAGATTATAATCAATTTGACATAATTTTAGTCTCATTGATGTAATAAATTTACAAAAAATTTGAATAATGTCAAAAATTTGTAATTGAATCTCCATTAAATCCACTAAACAATAATTACCCATTATATCACTTAATTTAACTTCTAATAATGTTTGTAAATCAATTATATTATTAAATTTACCATTTAAAATTTGTTTCATTTCATTATCAATTATATCTTGTGTAATATATTCATTGATACATTTGATAAAATTATTCATTTTATTATGAATTACTCTACTACGTGTAATTATCTTACGATAAATTTCATCAGAATAACCATTATATCTCCAAATTTTATTTTTATTAATTTCAATCCAAATTTCATCCATTAAACAACTATGATATTTTAATAAATTAAAATATTGTGATATATTTTGATATTGTGTTATATTAATTCTATTAATAATAACATTTATTGGGTATGGTATAGCCACATCAAATTTTAAATAATGAATATTACTTTTAATATCTTGTATAGGTCTCGTTTTTTGTGTACTTTCTTTAATTAAATTATTAGTAAAATTTGAGAACCCTCTATCATTTCGATTTTGATCACTAATTAATTCATTAAAATTTTCATTAAAATCATTAGAAATTTTATTAAAATTTAAAATATTTTCCTTAAATGAATAATTATCAAATTTTAATGAAAATAATTTCATTATAATATCATTTTTATAACTTAATTGTTTCTCATGTTCTAAAAATTGTTCTAATTTATTTTCACTGCTATTATTATTATTAAATACCCTTTTTTTAGTCAATTCACTAAAATTCTTATTTAATAATTTAGTGAAAAAATTACCATTACTATAACCAAAAAAATTTCTTTGTAAAAAAATTAAAATATCTCTTAATTTATAATTATCAAAAAATAATTTAATTGCTAATTCATTAGCACGATTATACCATTTATCAACATATAATTCAAGTTTGGTACCTTCAAGTAAGTCAATTATTGTCATAATTTCATTACCCATTAAATTTTCAGAAATTGGTAATATCATTATTTGTAAACTATTTCGAACCAAATTTAATAATTTACCTGTCATTATTATTTTAAATAATAATTGATTATTTTTATCATTAGAAAATCTTGTTAATAAACCATCTTTACGTACACAATATTGTGTTAACCATAATCTTTCATATTCGATGGGATTACTTATTGATCCTTTAAAATTTTTCATTGTATCATTAATCATAAATTCATCATATGGATCATTTAATATACCTTGTGTCATCCATTCATGTAAAACAATACAATATTTTTCACTAATGGAAATTAATAATTGTTTCATAAAAATTGTCGCATTACGGTCACCAAAATTTTCACTAATCATTGAACTTAAAATATTTAAAATAACACCACCTTTAGCTACAGGGAAGTAATCACCATCAATAAAAATTGAATATTTTTCCTCAGTATCATTTCTTTGATTTTGATTGTTTTGAATATCATTATGGTTACCATTATTACTATTATTATCAGTATTAGAATTTTGTAATTCAGCTAATAGATTGGTTAATTTAACTCTGTCAGGATCAATTTTACTTCTCATATCCATTTCAGCTTCAATTCTCAAATAAAAATCAAATAGTATTGCCATTTGTTTATTAATTTCACTATTATTAACTATTTGCTTAAACTCTCTGATAGAAAATCTACTATTTTGTAAAAATTCCTTCTCTAAATTATTAACAACAAATTTTAAATATACATCATTCAAATATTTTCTAAATTCAAAACCTAATCTTTGTAATACAATACCATAATTTTCATCGGACCATTTCTCACTAGCTTTTAATAATACTGTATAATATTTACCTAAATTAACAATCTTGCTACAAAAGGATTTTAGGGATGAATCCATTTTTCTCACTAATCTAAACTGTGGTATTTCATTGCTATATGGATCGTACTCTTTATTAAAACGAATATATATACCACCAAATCCTTGCATTACATTAAGCAAATCATACATTATCAAAGCTTCTTGGGTCCTATTATTAGGTAATTCATTGATGGGGAAACTCTTTAATTTAGGATGTATATGTGAAAATGGTTCATAGTTAACAACTCTTGTCAACATTGGAGTCTG
The DNA here is from genome assembly GCA_003708465.2 of Kazachstania kunashirensis. Lineage (NCBI taxonomy): Eukaryota > Fungi > Ascomycota > Saccharomycetes > Saccharomycetales > Saccharomycetaceae > Kazachstania > Kazachstania kunashirensis. Next base: position 140,238 of record PPOH02000256.1, read on the forward strand.
ATCAACAGCCTCCTTCAATTGAACCACATCATCTACTTCACGTACCTCCATCACTAACAACCTGAAGCAAACGAAATTCTCTTGACTTCTCAATCAATTGTTAAATCTTATTCAAATTCTATGTATTATAACTGATATATTGATTTTGTTTGTTTTTGTTTTCATTTTAGGCTCATCGGGACAATTGACGCGAAATTGAACATTTCGTGCTTTGTCACACCTCGTGTATCACGATAACAATGGCAATTACTGTCATAACCATTAATTATAACTAAAATCTATTATATTGTTGGTTCTAAAAGGTTATTAGTAGTTTATGTATTTATGTCACATTGAGTCTTGTGTTCGACAGTGCCATTTGATATTATTTTTGTTTCTTCTTTAGTTTTATCATTTTAAATTTTATGTTTACTTTGGATTTAATAATATTTTGTTGAGTCAACTGTTATGATCTGATGATCTATACTAAGTTTCAATTTATTGAACAAATGAACTAAATATATAAAGGAATTAAATATTCTATTAAATTTCAACATCATCAACATCATCATCATCAATAGCCCAGTCGTCCATATTTTCTGTCAATTTATCAATCTCTTTTTTCACATCTTTCAAACCACTTAAATTCTCAATATACTCAGGATCATTTAATGATCTTTTCACAAACTCCCATCCATAGGTTTCACAAGCTTCTATTATATTAGAAGAGCATGCAGAACAATGATTATATGCAGGAGTTTCTAATTTAACAGAAGAAAATGAATGTAAAAAACCACGTATTTGATGGGGTACTTCGCCTAATACATTTTCTTCTTTTGTGGAAACATCTGCTTTCTTATCATTTTGCAATATTGAAATGAATAACTCAGATACCTGAGAAGCCGCCAACATAGCAACACCAGGTCTAGTTACTGTACACATTTGGTCAAGTGTTTTATCGGTTAAACTATCTATTGGTACTACAACATCTTGACAAAAATAACATCCAAGTTGGTTTCCAGATTGACCATAATAATTCCCATGTCTCATTACTAGATAAGTATCAAACCCCAATGCTGCATTAAGTACAATTTTATTATGAATATTACCTAATACTGTAGGTAACCAACGTGTCTCTCTCGAATCCATTAATAGAAATATTGCATCATGTTCTTCGAATAACTTTACTAACTTCAAAAACTCTTCTTTTTCCCTTTCCTCATTAGTCACAGTGTGTCCAATCATCGGAATATTTAATGTAATACCCATTACATCTAATAAAGGAAATATTCGTTTCAAAGACTTTGCAGCTGTTTCGGCTTTTGGTTTCCCACAGTCTTCAAATTCAAATAACGGTTGACGTACCGGATTAGAATATGAAACAGTTCCATTATCAACTAAAGTTATCTTCCTGACACCCCATGCCATTAAAGCACGTGAAACGTAACAACCTAAAGTTCCTGAACCTAATATTAAAACTTTGGTATTTTTAATAATTTCTAAATCAATATCTGGTGCTACTCTCCATTTCATTAATTTCAAATTAAGATCAACTGATTGTTCTGCAATTTTGAGCGGATCAATTAATAAGCTTAGATCCATCATTCTCGGAGATAATTTGCCTTGAATATTTCTTTCCCATCCACTCACCTTAAGGTTACCAATATTATCAATCATTGAATCTTGTAATATGGATAATTCAAGACCAAAAGTTTTATCGTCTGATCTTATAAAACATACTTGTATTGTATCCCTTGTTGGACAGTGATGTTTAAAAATGCTTAACAAATTTTTTGTAACTGATGAGGGGACATTTTCCATGTTGCTTAAATCTCTCAAGCATAACACCTTACAATCGTTTGCTTCTTCTTTCGAGTACTCCACTATTGAGTTATCTTTTCTAACCAAACAAACCCACTGAGTCATATGGTTACTCAACCATGTTTTAATGTTTATTATGTTACCTATTTGCAAATTGTCTCTTTTTATTTCAATTTGTAATGAACTAGGTGAGAAACATGGAGTACATACCCAGTAATAAAACTTATACTTCTTCAAATCAGCAAAACTAATAATACTAAAACCAATGCATTTATTTATATCCAACTCACCTTCAACCCACAAATCCTTTGTCCTCTCTTCTAAAAATTTAATCTTATCCAATTTTTTAAACTCATCTATGGCGTTAAAATTAAAGATTTTACCAGCCAATGGGATACCATTTTCAACATTTTCCCAATTTTTCTTATCAAAACTCTGCTTATTTAAGAATAGATGCGAACTATTGCTACTTCTTGGTGTTGATAATGTGTCAATCTTTGTGTAAAGATCTATGCCAGTCGAATCCAATTGTGTGATATCCAGCTTAATATGCGATAATTCTTGGAAAAAAGTTGTATCTATAAAAGATTGTAGAGGGGGAACGAATTTAAGTTTCGTATTACTCATATTTTATACTCTAATATATTTGAGAACGATTGTTTTATCTTGCTTGTATGCAACATGTGGTGGTACCTTAAAGTTGTGAAACCTAAAAGATTTAATCACAGCCGTATTGAAACATCTAAGCGAAGTTGTGACAAAAAGGCAGCAAAAATCTTCGAACATAGAAAGTAAAACAAAATTCGGAAATAGTTGTTCTAATGCATTTATAATAATGTACAGTTATAAAGGAATTTTATTTAAATCAAAATACATAGATGCTAAAGTGAGCCGGTTCTTTATTCTTCCATCGGCGTATCTTCTAAGGTCATATCATCTAACTCATCTAATAAGTCATCGATATTAATTTGTGGTGCATTATCTTCTTCTTCTGGTTCACCTGGAACAGGAACAGGAATAGGATTGTTGTTCTTATATAGATTAATGTTTTGTCTTAAATCTTCATCTTCTTCCAATTCTTGTAAGAACAGTTCGTAATCCTTTTCTGCACGTTCAACGTCTTGGTTTTGAGATCTTGCACCATAATCTTGAGAAGCATCAATTTCCTTATGTTCTCTAGCCATTCTCTTTAATTTCCAATTTCTGTTCTTCTTTGTTCTTCTTTGGTAGTGTTTCTTAACTAAAATGACATCAGGAATGTAATCAGATCGTAAACTGTCAAATAATGGAGAGTTGTAATTAGAGTTACCTATGAAATAACCCATAACACTGTCACCAGCATGTAAGACTGCACCTAAATGGGATTTGATATAGTAAACTTGGTCATTGATACCTAAATCAGTTGCTCTAGCCACCGTCAAATCTGCTAGAACTTTATTGCCTCGACTTATACCGGTAGACTCTACATCTAAAACAATGAATTCAACTAGTTGGGATACATCGGCTAGAGCAGCGAACTCATTTCTCCAGTATTCACTTCCAGAAAGGTCAGCTGTTTGTAAAGTAGTTGGATCAAGGAATTGAAGGGAGCTAGAAACTTTAGAACATAAGAGTAATCTAGAAATGTTACCTAAACGGGCTGCTAATTTCTTTGGTAGAACAACTAAATCATCTCTACAGATAGGAACAATTTCAACAGAGAAAGAAAACTTATAAGTAGAAGAACCAGTATGAGTATCTTGAGAAACTAATTCCTCAGATTTCTTATATTTGATTGGAACAACAGCTTCTAAAAAGTCAATCATTTTGGCGGCATGGTTCTTTTGAGCATAGAAGAAATCCAGACCGTCTCTTGATTCTGTAATGGAAATCGTATCAACATGCGCATTATGTTTTAAGATTAATTGTTCTAGATACAAGAAAGTTCTCTTATGTGAAACTTTTTGTCTGATTTGAACAGTAGCTCTCCATGTGTTGGTAGTATATGATCTTGCACAGTCTGCACATTGCATAGCAATAACGACGTATTCAACTTCGAATGTTTGTTGGATAATTGTGTTAGACATAGCTTCACCTTGAACGGTTAGCTTAACTCTAATACGCCTGGAATGGGGTTCTGTCCAGATGAAAGAAGCATCCACTAATCTCACTTTCGTTAGACCTCTCAAACGACGCAAACAAATGGCTAATAATTCTCTTGATTCAAGATCAGCTTTAATCCATTGGCCAGGTGGTTGTAAAAATCTTTCACAGTTTCTACAGAAGGAAATATTAGCCTCTCTTGGAATACCTTCAGTAATATCAACAGTTAATTTGATACAATCGTAACACATAACCAAACCGGTAGAACCATCTATTGGTGTACCACAGTTACAACAAAGTACAGTAGCACCTTGCTGTTGCTGCATCATCATGTCTTGCTGATGGTAATGTTGGTGACTATTTGGATCCATACTATCGATATCGGCGTACAAACGGTTAATATATAATATACTCTGAAATAACCTGAACAAGCTAAGTTAATCCAACAAACTCCAGCTATAAAGTGGTAATTACCTGTGTTTAAACTACTCGATGACCATTTTTTCTTTAAAAATTTCAAGCGATGCTCTTCTGAAAATTTTCACACTGAGAAAACTTCGCACGTAGCCTCATCGCGGTATTTAATTATTATATAATATGGCAAGCGTAATGACATATATGCTATGATTTATTTACAGATATTTACAGGGGTCATGAGTTGATCAGTGCTCTGCCTGAGCGCACTGTGCCATTTTATCAATGAGGATGTCGGTGTTTTCTTCGTTTAATGCACTGATAGGTATGCAATCCCAGCCCTTTGAGTTTGTGAATTTCTGCACTTTTAAGAATTTTTGCATTGGTTCATGTTTATCAGCATCTATGTCGGCTTTGTTGCATACTACGAGGATATTCTTTTGCTGAACTTTCTCCATACCGCCGACTTCGTCAATCAAAATTTGTAAGGTCGACAAAGGGTTAACATCATCAAGTGCAATGACGAATACCCAACCTTTTGATCTTTCGATGTGTTTTAGAAATTCGAGTCCCATACCTCTATCTAAGTGCGCACCTTCAATGATACCAGGGATATCTGCTACACTAAATGTATTTTCTCCGGCTTTTCTCATTATCGTACCAATTGTTGGACGTAATGTAGTAAATTCCCAGCTACCTATTCTTGGAGTGGCATTGGAGATTTTATTCAAGATAGTAGACTTCCCTGCATTTGGAAAACCTACTAAACCTAAATCAGCAATGGATTTCAATTCAAACATAAAAAAACTTTCTACACCATTTCTACCCACTTTTGCAAAACGAGGATTACGAATTGTACTTGTCAAAAAATGCATATTACCTAAACCACCTTTACCACCTTCTAGTAAACAAATTGGTTTGTCTGTTATTTCATCTAAATCAATACCATATAGCGGCACTTTATCTATAGATGCTTCAGTAATATCTAAACTTCTATCATACTTTGCAACATTTTTATTTAGTTTCTTGAACCAATCCTTTTCCTCATGATATTCCTTAGTCTTATCTTTGAATAGCCAACCTTCACCACTTGAATACTTTTCTCTAAAGAATTGAATATATTTTGGTATCGTATCGTATTTGGAACGTCCATAACAATCTATATCAATAGAATTACTGCTCAAAACTCCTTTTAATGTTTTTGTATTGTCTTTCTTTAATTCTTTCTCAACTAAACTTCTAACAGTTTTGGGATCCAGACACCAGCGTACTACGGTACCTTTAGGGACGGTGATTAAAATATCTCTACCACGACTACCATCCAATTGTCTTGCTGCACCTGCTAGTCCATCACCTGCAACATATCTAGTCCTCAATTTGGATAAAGAATTCATACCTTCGACTGCCTGGACATAAACTGATCCACCATCACCACCATCACCACCATCAGGGGGACCCACACTTCTATTTGCATCTCTCAGAAACGAGATACAACCATCGCCTCCAATACCACTTCTGCATTGTATTATTCTCACATCAACAAAATTACCTTGTGTATGGTTATGTTTATTGTACTGTCGTAGATAATTTATGGAGGTGAAATTGGCCATAGCTGATTTCACCTTAATATATTTTGATTCTGGTGGTTTCGCTATCACGTCAATATGGAATCTTTCGTTCTTTGTATCATACTTATCGAACATACCGGTTCTTGATCGTAGATTAGCCTCATGGTCAATTGTTAGTGGCTCATCCAACATATCTAACCATTGTTCATTCTCTACCAAAGTTGGTGCATTATCTGGAATTACATGAGATTTGAATCTATTAAACGTCCTCGGTATCAACCTTACCTGTCTAATGCCTTTCATAATAGTTTCACCTCTTGATAGCTCGCTGTTTTGCCTATTTCTTCTTTCAATTGCAAGTTAAACAGGGTTCTTCGATTCTAAAATGTATCTGTTTAATTCGCTTTACTGAATAATTTGTTAACAGGTCAGCGAAATGATAATATGTACAAAAAAGGGCCCAAAAGAGTTGCTTGGGGATATGATATAGTACAAATATCATCTCATTTATTATGTGTTATGTATTAAGTTATATAGATATATACAACGGTATCTTGACATGATAGAGAGTGATTTAAATGCGGTTAGTCCTTCTGCTTCTCTGCAATTAATTTTGCTTTCAATGAGTCGACATTTTGTAACATCTTCCTTATCGAGTTTGGACCGTCACCAAACATCATCATTTCTATATTGTCTAGCTCTTTTCTCCAGTAGTTTGCTTCTTTATTTAGTTCAGCTAAATGTGATTGCAGAAGGTATTTGTTCTCCAGACTGTATTTTGCACGAGATAATTTGATTTTGTTTAGATAATTTTGAAATTCAGCATTCAAATCATCTGCCTCTACATTTGGATTGCTGTAATTGTCGAGAATTTGCTGCAATTCAGCTGGTGGGTTCCATTTATCGATCACAAATTCAGTTACATTTGGGTCTGAAATATCTACTTGTTTCGTTAGCTCCACAGACAGACGATTCAGAAGATTGATATATTCCAATGAATCTCTGTTTATGTCCTCCACACATGTCACATACTCCTTTATGTTAGGCAGATGCCTTGGTCCAATAATAAATTCTCTATTTTTAATTTCCAGTCTGTTTTCATTAGACATCTGATGCTCCCTCGTCTGAAATTTGAAATATCTCAATTCGGCTGTGCTACCCAGAAGACCATCATACTCTTTACGCAGCTGTTCCATCGTCTTTAACAACACTGCATCACTAGCACTATCATCTGTTATTTTCTTCAACGATTGTAATGTATTTTGCAATACCTCATGGTTTGATTGCAAACTCTGTTCCAATTCACACAAGGAATCAAAATATGTATTCTCGTTATCTCCCGACATATCCACACAACACTACCACAACGATATCCACAACAACATAAAACTAACTCACTGGCAATCCCATTATGTTGTTGCTATTGTTCAGAAATTTCAAGATGTGAATATCGAAAACTCTAAGCGAAAGCGCAAAACAAACTATTAAACAATTATTTACTTTAGTGTCACAGAACAGTGAGAGTAGAGAAGAAATTGTACAAATAAGGGATTGAGTATGAGTGAAACAGCGCAATTGGAAGTGTTTCGGGATATCAAGGATGCTTTGCGTGCTTCTGCGGTGGAATTATCACAATGGAAGCTTTATAAGTCTGCGAAGTGGTCGATAGAAGCTTTGCAAGGTATGGATGATCTATCACAAGCTGAAGGGATTATAGATACTGAAGAGTTTGATAATGCAAAAGTAAAGAGTAGCAAGACTATTTTCAATGAGGATAAGAAGATAAAGATACCCAGGTTGGATGACGGTTTCACAGAGGATGAGTTCGATAAATATTTATTAGCGTCTTCACTATTTGATTGTAAAGAGTTTGATAGATGCGTTTATTTCCTTAACGATGTTGAAGAACCACGTTTGAAGTTCTTTAAGTTATATTGTAAATATCTTTCGTGGGATAAGAAAACAATTGAGAGTACAGAGAATATTTTAGTCACCGGTAAAGTTCCTAATAACTCCAAGGAAAAAGATCATGATTTCGATGAAGATGACTTAATCACAGGCCAGAAATTAAAGAAGGATGGCGATGTTCTAAATATGGAAGATGGACATCAATCTAGTATTGCTTTAGTTTTAAAAGAACTGCGAGATTATGTAGAAAAAGAAGAGTATCATTGTCTGAATACAAGAGAAGGTGAATTGGGCTTAGCATTGTTGTATTATTTGAAAGGTGTCTTATTAAACCAAAGTGGGAACAAATCGCAGGCATTATCAGCATTCATTAGATCCTTGTCTTTTTATTCATTCAATTGGACATGTTGGGTAGAATTACTAGATTGTATTTCAAGATCTGATGAATCTTTATTACTTTTAAAACATTTAAATGAAAAATTTACTCTAAGTCCTTCAAATAATCGTAGAACTCAACATACTCCTGAAAATAATATTATGATTATATTTTTCAAATTAGCATTATTTCAAGAATTTAGTGGTAACATCGATGAATTCTTGGAAAATTTAGAATTGCTTTTATCAGTTTCACCAAATTTTGCATATTTAAGAGCTCAAAATGCTTTAGTGTATTATAATCATATGGATTATGCAAATTCAGAAAATATTTTTGATCAAATAATCAAATCAGATCCTTATCGTCTTGATGATCTAGACGTATATTCAAATATTTTATATGTGATGCAAAAACAATCCAAATTAGCATATCTTGCACAATTTGTCTCACAAGTTGACAGATTTCGTCCTGAAACTTGCAGTATTGTGGCAAATTATTATAGTGCTAGACAAGAACACGAAAAATCAATAATGTATTTTCGTAGAGCATTAATATTAAATAAAAAATCAACAAGTGCTTGGACACTTATGGGCCACGAATTTGTTGAATTAAAAAACTCACATGCAGCTATTGAATGTTATCGTAGAGCTGTCGATATTAACCCAAGAGACTTTAGAGCATGGTATGGATTAGGTCAAGCTTATGAAGTTCTTGATATGCACATATATTCCTTGTATTATTTCCAAAAAGCATGTGCATTAAAACCATTAGATCGTCGTATGTGGCAAGCCGTTGCATTATGCTACTCTAAATTAAAATACTCCAGTGGAGCCATTAAATGTTATGAAAGAGCATTGCAATTATCTAATAACGCAGACCAAGATACAATATTACTATATCGCTTAGCAGAACAACACGAAGAAGCATTAGAACCTGAGAAATGTAAAATATACATGATGAAGTGTGTCGAATTAGAAAAGACAAACGAAGGTTTGGTAACAGACGAATCCATTAGGGCAAAACTTTGGTTAGCCAAATACGAGTTCCAAAACAAAAACTACCAGAAAGCATATAATTATGCAATTAGCATAACAAATGGTACATCACAGGAGATAGAAGAAGCACGTACAATCGCAAGAAACTGTAGAATACTTCTAAAATAGCACTATTTATCATCATCTCTCATATATAAATTAAATATATTCAAATATATATGCGGTGCATGGGTTATACGCTTTGAAAAATTATTTATTTACCATTTTTAAAGATGGGGATTACTTAAAGGACTAGACACATTATAAAGGCAAAATTGACAATACCAGTAAGAATTAGGTACTAGACAAGCATTTGATACACGTTAGTAGTATCTTATACATTTATAAATACATTAAACTAGTGAAAAAATTGATCGGTGGACAGTATGTCAGATTTACCTCCTCCACCGCCTCCAGGTTTTATATCCGATGAGGAAGAGAGCATAGCACCTCCACCACCACCGCCTGGATTTATTGAGAATGAAGAACCAGGTTTGTCTGTTCCACCACCTCCAAGTTTGAATGAACCAGAAGAATCAGATTTGCCCCCTCCACCTCCAGGATTTGAGACATCGAGTCATGCAGTGAGTGGTTCAAGCGATGAGGGAGATATTAACATACCAGTACCTCCAGACAATATCGAAAATGAGGTGGAACAGATGGAAGATACAACAACAAATAAAAGAAAGAAGAGAATACTGTCTTTTTCTAATGATGAAAGGGATACTACGAAGAGAGTAAAGAGAGTCAGGAAAAGAGGACCAAAGAAAGATCTCCGAGGTGGTCATGTGGGTTCTAACAACATTGAAATGCCGCCTGAGCATCTACGAAAGATTATTGAAACCCATTCAGATATGACCTCTAAGAGGTTTAATTATGATAAAAGAGCATTCTTAGGTGCCTTGAAATATTTACCTCATGCGGTTTTGAAATTATTAGAAAATATGCCTCAGCCCTGGGAGCAAGTTAAAGAAGTCAAAGTGTTATATCATATTTCTGGTGCCATAACATTTGTTAATGAGAGTCCAAGAGTTATTGAACCAGTTTATGTATCGCAATGGTCTACTATGTGGATTGCTATGAGGAAAGAAAAACGTGACAGATCCCATTTCAAAAGAATGAGATTTCCTGCGTTTGATGATGATGAACCACCACTATCATATTTTGAACACATCCAATCGGTAGAACCATCTAATGCGATCGCAATAAACTTTGACGATGTCGAAGATGAAGCTGTGAAAGATTGGCTTTATGATTTACGTCCTTTAGTCGATGACGAAACCAAAGTTAATGGTACATCATACAAAAAATGGAATTTAGATTTTTCTATTATGTCTAATCTATACAGATTATCAACACCTCTTCGAGATGTTGTAACAGATAAAAATTACTACTATTTATTCAATAAGAAAGCATTTTTCACATCAAAAGCATTAAATACATCCATCCCAGGTGGCCCAAAATTCGAACCACTTTATCCCAAGGAAGATGAAGAAGATTTTAACGAATTTAATTCAATTGATAGGATTATTTTTAGGATACCTATTAGAAGTGAATATAAGATCGCTTTTCCACATTTATATAATTCCAGACCACGATCTGTTGAACTATCCTGGTACAACGATCCATTATCTTGTCTGATTCAAAATGATGATGATGATGATATTCCTGCATATTATTTTGATCCATCATTAAACCCTATTACATTCTTTGACGTGTCACCTAATTCTACCAGGTCAAATAAAAGTATCGATGAAGAAGAACTAATACTTTCAGAGTCCTTTGTTCCACTTATGGAAGAGGAGAATTTAACCACTGGAGAAACAAAAGACGCTTTAGCACTATACAATGCACCATTCCCTTTTAGCAGGAAATCAGGGAAGATGGTTAGAGCTCAGGATGTTGCTCTTATTAAGAAATGGTATTTACAACACCCAGATGAACAGTACCCAGTGAAAACTAGAATCTCTTATCAAAAACTGCTAAAGAATTATGTTTTTAATGAATTAAAGAAAACACCAGTGACAAAAAAGCAAAAAATTAAATTGTTGAAGAGTCTCAAAAATACAAAGTACTTTCAACAAACAACAATCGACTGGGTTGAAGCAGGTCTGCAGGTATGTAAGCAGGGTCATAATATGTTAAACCTTTTAATACATAGAAAAGGTCTAACATACTTACATTTGGATTATAACTTCAATTTAAAACCAACTAAGACCCTAACTACAAAAGAACGTAAAAAATCAAGATTTGGTAATGCGTTCCATTTGATGAGAGAAATTCTTAAAGTTGTAAAGCTATTAGTTGATGCCCATGTTCAGTACAGATTAGGCAACGTTGACGCATTTCAGTTAGCAGATGGTATTTACTACATCCTAAACCATTTAGGGCAGCTAACAGGTATTTATCGTTATAAGTACAAAGTTATGCATCAAATCAGAGCATGTAAAGATTTAAAGCACGTCGTATATTATAGGTTTAATAAGATAATTGGTAAGGGCCCAGGTTGTGGTTTTTGGCAACCTGCATGGCGTGTATGGATATTCTTTATGAGAGGTATCATTCCTTTATTAGAAAGATGGCTAGGAAATCTATTAACCCGTCAATTTGAGGGTCGTACAACCGAAATTGTAAAATCAACAACTAAACAAAGATCTGATGCTTATTATGATCTAGAATTAAGAGCATCTGTTATGAATGATATCTTGGACATGATTCCGGAAGGAATAAGGCAAAGTAAAGCTAGAACTATTTTACAACATCTGAGTGAAGCATGGAGGTGTTGGAAAGCTAATATACCGTGGGATGTCCCTGGAATGGCAGAACCAATTAAAAATATTATCGAACGTTATATTAAAGCAAAAGCCGATGGCTGGGTTTCATCTGCACACTATAATCGTGAACGTATAAGGCGTGGTGCTCATGTCGAGAAAACAGTAGTTAAGAAGAATTTAGGTAGATTAACAAGACTATGGATTAAAAATGAACAAGAAAGACAAAAACAAATGGAAAAGAATGGTCCCGAGATTTCACCTGAAGAAGCAGCTTCTATATTTTCAACTATGGTCGATTGGCTCGAGGCAAGAAACTTCTCACCTGTTCCTTTCCCGCCTTTGACCTATAAGAACGATACCAAGATTCTAGTTCTAGCTTTAGAGAATTTGAAGGACACATATGCTTCGAAAGTTCGCTTGAATTCCCAAGAAAGAGAAGAACTTGCACTAATTGAGGAGGCTTATGATAACCCTCACGAAACTCTTAATAGAATAAAAAAATATTTGCTTACCCAAAGGGTATTTAAACCAGTAGATCTTTCGATGATGGAACATTATCAATCAATCTCACCTGTATATTCTATCGATCCTTTGGAGAAAATCACTGACGCATACCTCGATCAATATTTATGGTATGAAGCCGACCAGAGGAAGTTATTTCCAAATTGGGTTAAACCAAGTGATGCTGAGATACCACCTTTACTTGTGTACAAATGGGCACAAGGTATAAATAACATTTCCGAGGTTTGGAATGTATCTCAAGGCCAATCAACTGTCATGTTAGAAACAAATCTTGGTGAGTTAGTTGAAAAGGTAGATTTTACTTTATTAAACCGATTACTTAGATTAATCATCGACCCAAATATTGCTGATTATATTACTGCTAAAAATAATGTAATAATCAACTTTAAAGATATGAGTTATATCAATAAATATGGTTTAATCAAAGGTCATCAATTTTCTTCTTTTGTTTATCAATATTATGGTTTAGTAATGGATCTTTTGATTTTGGGTCATGATAGGGCAATGGATTTTGCTGGTCCACCAAATAATCCTAACGATTTTATGCAATTTAAGAGTCTTGAAATTGAAAAGAGACATCCTATTAGATTATACTCTCGTTATTTAGATAAGATCAACATTTTGTTCCATTTTAGTGAAGATGATGCCGATGAATTGACTGATGACTATCTTGCTGAGAATCCTGATCCTAACTTTGAAAATGCGACTGGTTATAACAATAAGAAATGCTGGCCCAAAGATGCAAGAATGAGACTGATGCGTCAAGATGTTAACCTTGGTAGGGCTGTATTTTGGGAAATTCAAGGGCATGTTCCTAAATCACTGGTAAATATCAGTTGGGATGAATCCTTTGTATCTGTCTACAGCAAAAATAATCCGAATCTTCTGTTCTCTATGTGTGGATTTGAAGTACGTATATTACCAAAGCAGAGAGTGGATGAAGTAATGTCTGTTGCAGAAGGTGTTTGGGACCTGATTGACGAAAAAACCAAACAAAGGACTGCTAAAGCATACTTAAAAGTTTCAGATGAAGAAGTCAAAAAATTTGAAAGTAGACTTCGCGGTATTTTAATGACAGCTGGTTCAAGTGCCTTTACAAAGATAGCAGGTAAATGGAATACTGCGTTAATATCGTTATTTACTTACTTTAGGGAAGCAATTCTTGCCACTGAACCTTTGTTAGATGTTCTAGTGAAAGGTGAAACACGAATCCAAAATCGTGTAAAATTGGGTCTTAACTCGAAGATGCCAACTCGTTTCCCACCAGCAGTATTTTACACACCTAAAGAATTAGGTGGGTTAGGTATGCTTAGTGCGTCACATATCTTGATTCCTGCTTCTGACTTATCGTGGTCTAAACAAACGGATACAGGTATAACACATTTCCGTTCTGGTATGACACATGAGGATGATAAGGCCATCCCAACAATTTTTAGATATATTACAACTTGGGAAAATGAATTTCTGGATTCGCAAAGAGTATGGGCTGAATATGCAGCCAAACGTCAAGAAGCTATCCAACAAAATCGTAGACTAGCTTTCGAAGAGTTGGAGGGGTCCTGGGATAGAGGTATCCCTCGTATTAGTACCTTATTCCAAAGGGATCGTCACACATTAGCATATGATCGAGGTCATAGAGTTCGTAAAGAATTTAAGAAATTTACATTGGAAAGAAATAGCCCATTTTGGTGGACAAATTCCAATCATGACGGTAAGTTATGGAACTTAAATGCTTACAGAACCGATGTCATCCAAGCATTAGGTGGTATTGAAACAATTTTAGAACATACACTATTCAAAGGTACAGGCTTTAACTCTTGGGAAGGTCTATTTTGGGAGAAAGCATCCGGTTTTGAGGATTCCATGCAATTTAAGAAATTAACCCATGCTCAGCGTACCGGTTTAAGTCAAATTCCTAACCGCCGTTTCACATTATGGTGGTCTCCAACGATTAATAGAGCAAATGTTTACGTGGGTTTTGTTGTTCAGTTAGACCTTACTGGTATCTTCCTTCATGGTAAAATTCCAACATTAAAGATATCATTAATACAAATATTCAGAGCTCATTTATGGCAGAAAATCCATGAAAGTATTGTTTTCGATATTTGCCAGATACTAGATGGTGAACTTGATACACTACAGATTGAATCGGTAAATAAAGAAACCGTCCATCCGCGTAAGTCGTATAAAATGAATTCATCTGCAGCAGACATAACAATGGACAGTCTATACCAATGGGAGGTTTCAAAACCCTCTTTATTACACGAAACTAGTGATAAGTACACTGCAACATCTACAAATAAGATGTGGTTTGATGTTCAATTAAGATATGGTGATTATGATTCACATGACATTTCCCGTTATGTTAGAGCCAAATTTTTAGATTACACAACGGATAATGTGAGCATGTATCCATCTCCAACAGGTGTTATGATAAGTGTTGACCTAGCTTACAATATGTATGATGCATATGGTAGTTGGTTTAATGGTTTAAAACCACTAATTCAAAATGGCATGAGGACAATTATGAAAGCCAACCCTGCCCTTTATGTTTTACGGGAGCGTATTAGAAAAGGTTTACAAATATATCAATCAAATGTTCAAGAGCCTTTTTTAAATTCTACTAATTATAGTGAGTTATTTAATAACGATGTCAAATTATTTGTTGATGACACCAACGTCTATCGTGTTACTGTTCATAGGACATTCGAGGGGAACGTTGCTACTAAAGCCATTAATGGTTGTATCTTTATTTTGAACCCTAAGACGGGTCACCTATTTTTAAAGATTATCCATACCTCTGTCTGGGCTGGTCAAAAAAGATTAAGTCAACTGGCTAAATGGAAAGCTGCAGAAGAAGTGAGTGCTTTAGTGAGATCATTTCCTAAGGAAGAGCAACCCAAACAAATCATTGTAACCAGAAAGGCAATGTTAGATCCATTAGAAGTTCATATGCTAGATTTCCCAAACATCGCTATTCGTCCAACAGAATTGAGGCTACCATTTTCTGCAGCTATGCTGATAGATAAATTATCTGATGTTGTCATAAAAGCTACAGAACCACAGATGGTTTTATTTAATATTTATGATGATTGGCTAGAAAGAATATCATCGTATACCGCTTTCTCAAGATTGATATTACTATTACGAGGTTTAAAGACAGATGAAGAAAAAGCTAAAGCAATATTATTGGGTGACCCAACCATCGGTATAAAGAAACATCATTTATGGCCATCATTTTCGGATGAACAATGGATATCCATTGAATCAGAAATGCGTGACTTAATATTAACAGAATATGGTAAGAAATATAATGTTAATATATCAGCTTTAACTCAAACCGAAATCAAGGACCTAATCTTAGGTCAAAACATTAAGGCACCATCCGTTAAAAGACAAAAGATGGCAGAAATTGAAGCTGCCAGAGCGGAAAGTGAAACTAATGGAGCTACATCTGTCATGAAAACAAAAAGTGTTAATGCACAAGGTGAGGAAATCGTTGTAGTAACTTCGGCTAACTATGAAAACCAAACATTTAGTTCCAAGAATGAATGGCGTCAAAACGCTGTTGCAAATAGTTTATTACATTTGCGTTTAAAGAACATTTACGTTGCATCAGAAGATTTTGTTGAAGAAAAGAATATTATTGTATTACCAAACAACTTACTCCAGAAATTTATCCAAATATCTGATGTAAAAGTACAGATCGGTGCATTCATATACGGTTGTTCAGCTGATGGCCATGAAAATATTAAGGAAATTAAGACTATTGCTTTGGTTCCGCAATTGGCAAATGGTCAGTCCATACAGCTAGGACGACCACCTAGTATCGAATCCAATCCGGATTTGAATGGATTAGAACTCTTAGGGTGGATACATACACAAACCGATGATTTGAAATTTATGTCTGCTGCAGAAGTAACTACACAAGCTAATATTTTTTCACATAATAAAGAGAGAGAAGCTCTTATTGATTTAAGTGTTTGTTCAAGACCAGGTAATATCTCATTAGCCGCATACAATCTATCGGATGAAGGTTACCACTGGGGTTCACAAAACAAAGATACGACAAGTCTTGAAGCAGAAGGTTTTGAACCAAGTTTTAGTACATATGCCCAATTACTTTTGTCGGATCGTATCATGGGTAACTTTTTAATCCCAAATGGTAAATTATGGAACTATACATTTATGGGAACCAGCTTTAATATAGAACTTACATATGAAATGAGTCTAGGGATTCCTATTGAATTCTACAACGAACTGCATCGTGCAACGCATTTCTTACAATTTAACGAGTTCGTTAACAACGAAGAATTGGAAACTGAACAAGAAAACTTACTAGCATAGTATAGCATTATAATAAATGTTTCAGTAATATATATCTATAATATATATCTGTAATATCTTTTATTAACTTGATTTAAAAAAATAGTGTGAGTGGATAAAAGTCCGTCAGTTTGGGAAAATGTCAAAAACGTCAAAAGGAAAATGGAGTACTATATATATATATATATATATATTACTGCAAAACCATAGGCTTGATAATAACCACAATATTCCCATAGGTCGATCATCACTTCATAACTACATACCCAATAATGGGTATACGAAAAGAGGGCTCCGATTTTAGAGGTAAACGTAGGAGAGGATATAAGGGCGATGTATCGAGAATGAAATCCAGATCAAATAGCGGTATACAGGAGCCAGACCTTTCTAGAATGAAGTCTGATCTTTGTCAAAAATTGCATAATTATAACACAGATTACGAAAATGCCATTCACACTTTAGTAAGGGCAGGTTTTTCATATGAGTCGTTTTTCAGCTATTTTACAGATATTAATGGAGAATATTTTACTAAGGTTTTCAGTTCTCTAGGTTATAACATTGGAAAAGAAATTCCTGGTATGGGTACTGATGTGGATCACAATGAACAGAAAAACACCGTTTTCGATTCCACAAAGGAATATTGTAAAGCTCCTCAGGAAACATCTGTTGAAGCATCTTCTGAAACTACAACAGCTCCTATCTCTAACAGTACAGCAATTTCAATGGAGAAAAATATTTCAGGTATTCAGGATTTTGACATGATTTCTACAACAAATGAGAGAATATCAAAAAATAAGCAAAATCATACTCTATCACAGAAGGACACTAATAATTCAGGAAGTATGGGGAATCATATTATAACCAAAATTAGAAACTCTATCGAACAAGCAAGGATAGATAAAATTGTTAATGATAGAACTACATTTTTAATGAATCTAACAATTTGAGACAAACCATCAAATCCCACAAGGAGCGCCTTGAAAGATTATGGAACAATAATAAACCCTTAGATATATTCGTTGATGAACGAACATTTGAGAATTTCAATACAAAGACTCTCGAGTCATTGAATGACATCGAAGATCTTTATAGTAAAATAACGAAGCAGTATACCATGGCCCAAGCTTTAACATATTCAGTTGAAGAGGCTAATAATTCAGATGCCTTCAAAACTACAAAAAATTTACCCAATACCAATAAAATTCAAGTGAAGAAAACTACAACTACAGATGTTTCAGCTCCTACTATTCCAACCACTAATATCCCAAAGACTATCACAACATTGATTGATCCAATACAGGACCGCGAGTGCAAGTACTTGCTATTCATAAACAACATATTGTAAGTAATGAAAGTGAATTTGAGATTACCGAAACAAGCAGAGATCTCGCGGACTACAGTTTTGTTCAACTAAGAAAGTATGCATATAACATTGAAGTTTATATTTATTCGATACATTTCTGATCAATACCTTACTAACATTCAATAAAGTCTCCAACTGATGTATACGAGCCATATCATTTAATGCTACCGCATTGATAACCATTACCATTGCATGATGTTAGACCACATCATAAATGCGATATTTTGTTCATTATTTCTTTTGTCTAGCAACCACAGTTATCTGCAAATCACTGGAACAAAATTTATTCAATATTAATTATCCAAGAACTTCATATATAACTGTGTAACTTTTCAAATTTCATGTCAATTTAATCATTATATGTTACTCGTACATATATAATTTGTTATCACTACAGGGCATCGCAATAGTAAATCGCGTATTGAAAAATTAATAATAGCATGGTACAAAAACATTTACGTAGTAGATAAGTAAAGGAAACTATATATAAAGAAAAGGGCTCATATCCATACCCAAGTGATATTTTACATTGTCAAATATTGTACTTTTTTGGTCTTGGAGGTATATTTGAAATATATGTCACAGAGTAACGAGAAGAAGAGGAAACTTGGCCAAAGAGTTAAACCAGATCAGAATTCAGCGAAACAAGATGAAACCACTACGACACTTGGAAAAGAGTTAAAATCAAAAGAGGCGAGCAAAACCAAACGATATAAGTTTGCCCCATTGAATAATTTGGATTCAAATAAGAATAATGAATCGAACGTTCTGCGATCAATCTCTGTTTCTCAGGTCAGAAATACAGCTTTTAAAAACAATAATCAAAATAACCAATCGTACGATACTTTGAAACCTCCCAAAACAGTTTTGAGAAAGGTGCCGTCATATACGTCAAAGTCAAAGATTACAAAATCAGACAACCGTGAAAAGAATAGCGATGATCTATCGGAGCAAGTCATATGGAAATATAGTCCCAATGCTAAAGAGACATCAGAGAAAACCTATAGTTCTCAAGAATATGAAAGAGATTCAATACCCGACCTTCAAAACCCACCATCTACACCTGCACTTCCTAACAAATTGAAATCAGTATTGAATTTTTCGTATCTACATCAGATCGATGGTCTTATAGATTCAGGTAATAAAGATGATCACTTGGATGAGCTTTCTAAAATACAATCATCGAAACAAAAATCCCCTAAAGATTTACTACGAGATATAAATGATATTTTAAACGATATTGGAAAAGATAATGAAACACAACAAACGTTTGGAAGGTTAAATGAACTACCGTCATCACCGGAGCAAATCACAATGGATATCACATCGAAAATGGATGGAACTACTATCAAAACGAATAAGCTGGAACTACAAAATCCAATTGCTCAAGATATAGAACAGGAAAATATCTTATACGCTGTTCCATGCGCCTCCAAAGATAATAGACAGGATTTTAATAATAGACAACGGATAGATACGGTGGATTCCAAGCACACAACAAGTCCATCTAGATCTCAAAAAGTAGATGAAAATGCAACAAGAGAGATTGAAATATATACTCACAAGAACGAAGCCACGAATACCATCATAGGAAAAAGTAGCGATTCAGATGAAGATGATGATCTGATTTTGGACATATACACGCAACAAGGAACGAAGACAAAAGTTATAATATCCGAAGAAAACAATAAACCTGAGATCGAGGTTAAAGTTGGTAGCGATGACATAATGGACGATTCTCTTCTAGACTTACTTGAAGGGCCAACCAGCAAATTAAATGTTATTAGTAATAATAATGACCAACCCTCCACCAGGATACCAGAGAGTTCGACTGAAGATACTGACAAAATTAAAAAATATTCTGAAATGGCAAAGTGCTCTATTGAGAGAGAGAGTCTTTGTAGATTCGTTATTCTGTCTGTCCGTGAGATGACACTGCCAAAAATTGGTATCCAAAAAATTTTAACCTGTATTGATGCCAATGGGAACTCAAACTCAATCATACTACGTCATCCATGGGCATACCTTGACTTAATTGAAGGTGATATAATTCATATTATAGAGGGGAAAAATACCGAGAATAAGAGACTACTATCAGCGGATGTAGATCCTAAGACACAACTTGCAAATGACAATTTATTGGTAGTACATCCAGATTTATTATTATCGGCTACAACAGTTGGAAATTCAGCTAAATGTCTAAGGAATGGTGTAATAGATAACCTCTTTCAAGATACTCGGGGTGAACCCAGCATCGCAATGACCATAGGGAATATTGTTCACGAATTGCTTCAAGATGCATTTAAGTATAAAATTTCAAACAAAATGATTAGCGTAGAGTATTTAACGAATAAGCTAGACTCTTTACTTAATGTTTATTCATTTGCCATACTAGTTTGTAATGAAACAATTGCTGACGTTAGAGCAGAAATCTTTGAAACTCATTTAAACAAGATCTATGACTTTGTGAATAAGTTTGTCACTGAGGATAATTATGGGAAATATGTTTCAATAGCAAATACTCGGAGGAGCCAACCGATCTCAATTTCTAATGTCATTGATATTGAGGAAAATGTTTGGTCACATATGTTTGGTTTCAAAGGATTTTTAGATGCAACAGTGGAAGCCCACGTTGAAGGTGCTCATTATATTGTACCACTTGAAGTGAAAACTGGAAAAGCTAAAAGTATAGCACATGAAACTCAGGGGTTAATATATACATTGCTATTGAGCGATAAATATGAAATGTCAATTGACTTTTTTCTACTTCTATACACTAGAGATGATGAAATGACAAAATTCCAAAGACTTTTACATTCGGTAAGACATACACTGATGACAAGAAACAAACTAGCCACATCCTTGAAACATCGCCTGGCGGAAATCAGGAGTACTAAATATATAGATTTCCAATTACCTACTTTATCCAAAGGAGCATTTTGTAATTCTTGTTTCAACAAGACTCAATGCATGGTGTTGAATAAATTGGTCGAAGATGGAACTGCAGAAGATAGTGGTATATCAATTGCTGATTTTGAGGCATTGACTGGCCATTTATCCAAGAATATAACGAAATATAAGGATTTCTTTTTGAAGTATAACGATCTTATTAGTAAAGAAGAATCTAGTATCTGCAAGATGAACCAAGAGCTATTTTTATTGGATAGTAAAACAAGGGAGTCTTTGAATGGTCATTGTATATCTAATCTAACAGTGTCTAACATTAATGAAGATCAAAACAAGCTCGATACATATTTGTATGAATTTAGACGAGGCAATAACAATAATATAGAATTTCCTTCTATGTTACAATCTCAAATATCTACTAATGACATGATAATAATTAGTGATGAGAATGGACACTTTGCCTTAACTACAGGCTACGTTACTGAAGTAAATGCTGACTCTATTATAGTCTCTACTAAGAGGAAATTCTTAAATAATAGGTTACTTAATTCCCAAAAAGATATAGTAAGAGTTCAAAGCGTTGTTGATGCCAACATTGAAGGGTCAGAAACATTAGCTATACAAAACATGGTCTCATATAGAATTGACAAGAATGATATCCAACAAAATTTATCTACTGCAAGGTTTAATATACTGAACATATTTCTTCCTCCTACAAAGGCAGGTGAATATATATTAAACGAAAAAACCAATGAACCAAGAAGGTTGAAGTCGTCTGAAGGTGGGGATCAAAAAATGAGGGAATTTATTATTGATGAAAAAGCACCAAGTTTTATTGAGAAACAGAATAAACCATTAATTGAATATTCACTATCACAGGAGCAAGATTTTAACAAGGATCAGATTAATGCTATTGATAAATGTTTTAGGGCCAAAGACTACGCATTAATTTTGGGTATGCCAGGCACAGGTAAGACAACGGTGATTGCTGAATTAATTAAAATATTAGTATCAAATAATAAAAAAATTTTACTAACGTCCTACACACATTCAGCAGTGGATAATATTTTACTGAAGTTATTAGACACTGAGATAAAAATAATTAGATTAGGATCTGAAAGAAAAATCCACCCAAATACCAGGAGATATATACCCAATTATGATTCAGTTAAAACATACAATGGTTTCCTCCAAATTATTAATGAAACATCATTAGTTGCAACTACATGTTTAGGGATTAAGGACCTTTTATTTTCGTTAAAGGAAACTGATTTTGATTATGTAATCTTAGATGAGGCGAGTCAAGTCTCTATGCCTGTAGCACTGGGCCCTTTACGTTTTGGTGATAAATTTATTATGGTTGGCGATCATAACCAACTTCCACCTTTAGTTAAAAACGAAGTTGCAAGAACCAGCGGCCTAGAAGATTCGCTATTCAAAATCTTATGTGAACAGCATCCTGAGAGTATGGCAGAGTTAACATTCCAATACAGAATGTGTGGTGATATTGTTAAACTATCAAACTTTCTTATTTACCAAGATAAACTAAAATGTGGTACACCTGAAGTTTATAATCAATGTTTAAACATTCCTGATATAAATGCTGTTTCAAAGTATAAGATTCAACAAAACAACCAGGACTGGTTGTTCGATATTTTGAATCCTTCAAGAAAAGTCGTCTTCGTAAATTATAACAAATATAGTGGCATTGTTGAGAATGTAGAGGGTGATAACATCATCAATGAAGGTGAGTGCGACTTAGTTTGTCAGACGGTTGATGGTTTAGTTAAAACAGGTGTATCTTGTAATAGAATTGGGATCATGACTTTATATAGAGCCCAATTGAGATTACTAAAGAAAAAATTAAACAAACCAGGATACGAGGATTTGGAAGTCCTAACAGCTGATCAATTTCAAGGACGTGATAAAGACTGTATTATAATATCTATGGTTCGTAGTAATGACGAAGCAAAAAGTGGTTCCTTATTAAGGGAAATTAGAAGGGTCAATGTTGCAATGACTAGAGCAAAATCCAAATTGATTATGTTTGGTTCTAAGGATACTATTAGTTCTATAGACGAAATCAAAGTGTTTATAGATATGTTACAGACAAATGGTTGGGTATATCAGCTACCCACTGATGCTCTAAATACATATGAGTTCCCAATTACTGAGTGCAATCAAAAGTCAGCTACTACTTCGAAAGCTTCTGCAAGGATTAAAAGGGCTAAAAATATTGGATCAAACTCCAGAGTTTTAAAAGATAAACCTATTACAAAACAAACACTTGAATCTTAGTTCACAATTGGCATTTAATTATATATCAAATTTTCATAAAAATTAAATTAGCATTATTCATTTAAAACAATACCTTAGGTACTTTTAAAATATCTATTGCGTATTAATTCTAAGTTTATATAAAAAGTGAGCTGCTAAAAAATCATCAATATTTAGTGGTTACAGTTTCGAAAGCTGCAGTGTCAATAAACCAATTAACTTTGTCATCAAACAATTTATTAACGAGGGCACTTGGTAGTTCTGTATTTTTGACATCGAAAATTTCATGCATAATTCGTTGTTTTGAAGCACCTAGTGCAACGAAGCAAATAGCTCCTGCATCTTCCATAACAGGTAAAGTGATAGTAATTCTATCACTTGGTGGCTTTGGAGAATCATGACACCATACAACTCTTTTTATTTTTTCTTCGATCAGATACTTGTGGCGGTCACCAGGGAATAAAGAACAAGTATGACCGTCTGGTCCACAACCCAATAGTAAAATATCCAATTTTTTTGGTAAGATATCTTCGTATTCCTTAGCAAGTTGTTCATTGCCTTCTGGACCTTTATTGACTAACAATTCGTTGATTGGGTACATTTTTGGTTGAACAGGCAATTTATCTAGAACAGCTTGTTTGAATGCTTTGTAGTTACTATCAGCATGATTCAAAGGGACGATTCTTTCATCGACGAAATATATATGCCACTTGGCCCAATCGACCCTATTAGCGATCTCAGCATCAGAAATCAATGCCTTTCCAAGAACATCGACCAATGAACCCCCACTGATAGCGACATTAAACACATCATTCTTACTTAAAGCTTTATCCTGATTTTGCAATAAAAACTCACCAAACTTGTGTGGCAAGTTATCTTCCGCACCGCACTTATGAATCAAAACCATCTTAAACTCAACGATACCTGCTCACTTACAGTGTCCAAACAAACTTAGAATCCTCGAAATGGAACAAGAGTTACTTTTTATATCAAGGATCAATCAATCACCTTCCCAGCAGCTTTATGTACGAAACGAAATTTTATAGCACCGAATTACTCATCCACGCAGCGGTGTTATCCCCAGCGACTCGCAAAACCGACGAAGCAACCCACAACTAGACACTCAAACTATCCTCACCCAGTAACACAATATCCCAAAACACAAATCAACTGCAAAACATGTATCAATTTTATATCATTTCCTCAATAATTTATTATTGTTGATCCTGGTGTTACCCTCCCGCTGGACTATGACAGGAAAAAAAAATATTTTGGATTTTGGAATTTTTTTAAATAAATAAACAGGAAGTGAGACATGATTGAGTTGAGAGATGGGATATAAATAAAATATATAGGGGGATTAGTTTGAGTAGTCGGGTGTTCAAGGATGGCTGTTTGTAAGATTTGTAAAGGGACAGAGTTTGTAAGGGATCACTCGAATGCGAACAATGATCTGGTGTGTAAGGACTGTGGTGTGGTATCTGAGGATAATCCGATCGTGTCAGAAGTGACGTTTGGTGAGACTAGTGCAGGTGCTGCAATGGTTCAAGGTTCTTTTATCAGTGCGACCCAGAGTCATGCTTCGTTTTTATCGCATGGTGGTTCGAGTGCATTGGAGTCTAGAGAAGCTACATTGAATAATGCCAGAAGAAGATTAAGAGCCGTTTCACATGCATTGCATATCCCAGAATATATTACCGATGCTGCATTCCAATGGTATAAGTTGGCACTAGCGAACAATTTTGTTCAAGGTAGAAGATCACAGAATGTTATTGCTGCATGTCTTTATGTAGCGTGTAGGAAAGAAAAGACACATCATATGTTGATTGATTTCTCATCACGTTTACAAGTTAGTGTTTATTCAATCGGTGCAACATTTTTGAAAATGGTTAAGAAATTACATATCACAAAACTTCCATTAGCAGATCCATCTTTATTTATTCAACATTTTGCAGAAAAATTGGATTTAGGTGATAAAATGGTTAAAGTTGTTAAAGATGCAGTTAAATTATCACAAAGAATGTCAGATGATTGGATGTTTGAAGGTCGTAGGCCCGCTGGTATTGCAGGAGCATGTGTTTTATTGGCATGTAGAATGAATAATTTAAGAAGAACACATTCGGAAATTGTGGCAGTATCACATGTTGCAGAAGGCACATTACAAGAAAGATTAAACGAATTTAAAAAAAGTAAAAGTGCAAAATTATCAATTAAAGAATTTAGAGAAGATGATACTAAGGATACAAGCGCCAAGCCACCATCATTTATGAAGAATCGTCAGAATGAAAAAAAAATAAAGACACAGCTAATTAAAGATGAAATGAACGAAACAAGTGATGAAGCATTAAATAAAAATCCAGTTTTATCTCAATTTATGACAGCACAGTATTTATCCTCTAGAGAAGTTTTATTTTATTTGAAAGAATTTACTAAAAAGAGAGAACGTGCGGTTAAGAGAATAAAAGCAACACACGGTATTGATGATGAAGATATAATATTACAAGATGGGGAAACTAAAAAAGTTACACCAGTGGGGAAAATCAGTGATGATGAGGATGAAGATTCAGAATTAGAAGGTGTAGAGATTAAAGGTGGACCAAAGAGAAAGAAAGTGAAACCCATCAAGGAAGAACCGGTCAGTAATCGTAGATTAAGAACGAGGAGACAGAAAGAATTATTTGTCGAAGAAGAAGAAGAAGAAGAAGAAGAAGAAGATATCGAATCTGAATACGAAGAAGAATTGATTGATGGCAGAACTAATAATAGTAAATTTCAAGATGCCATTGATGGTTATTCATTAGAAAAGGATCCATATAGACCAAGAAATTTACATTTACTTCCTACTTCTGAATCATTACTAGGTAAAGTTGGTAATGATCCTGATAATTTGGATGATGTCGATGATGAAGAAATTGATGGTGTGTTATTAGATGAAGAAGCTGTGAAATTAAAAGAAAGAATATGGATTGGTATCAACGAGGACTATTTATTAGAGCAAGAAAACAAAAGATTGAAAGAAGAAGCTGATTTATTAGCTGGTAATACAAGTAATAAGAAGAGACGTCATGGAGGTGGCGGTAGAAGGAAAAAGGATGCGGAAGTTACATTGACACATACTGCAGTTGGTGTCATGTCTCAATTAGAAGATAAATCGGGACTACAAGCTGCCTTGAGGGCAGCTGAAGAAAGTGGTGACATAACAACCGCTGATAGTGTTAAAAATATGTTACAAAAAGCAAGTTTTTCTAAAAAAATCAATTATGATGCGATTGATGGTTTATTCAGTGACAATAAATAAATAAAGCACACATGACAGGTACATACATATAAATAAACATATATAAAAAAACATTCATGGAATGGGGCAATTAATATTTTTTTTTAGGGAAATAATGCGTTTGGGTATACTAATTTTGCGATGTATTGAATATTATTTTCAATCTATAAATTTTCTTTATCTATATCTATATATTTATTTGTATTTTATAGCCTATGTTCCTGGGTGTACCGTGGTATTTATCATCTTTTCCTTAGATTCTACACCATTGATCATGTATTTGCAAACTTCACTGATAGAATCACCATTCCGTATTCTATAGTTTGCGATTCTTAAGATATGGAAACCAGCTGTCATACCCAGGAAGAAATTAACCGCTGCTAACATATAATTTTTGGGTGTAATAACGAACGACCATCTTGTCCAGATAGAAGCAGTGGTTAACAGAGATAAATTTTGAGCACCTGATATTTTCTCAACAGGTCTTTTTGCATCAGATAAACCAGCTATCACCAGACCCCATTTCAAAGTAGGTGCCCAAAAATGTACAGTCCTCGGACCGCTCTCACTCTGCCAGTACCGTCTGAATGCGATCCCAATTGTAGACATATTATATTATAAGAATTCTTGAGATTGTACGATATTCAAATGCGAGCTGACTTTCGTTCTCTGTGAAATGTTCAGTTCTAACAATTATAAGAAACACCGCCGTCTACCGAACCCTCACAGGATTTCCAATCTGATATCCAGCTACTGGCTCCCAACAATCCAGTCCAATACAGAACTAGAACTCCTCAACCAACCTGGCTGACCTGTATATATCACTAAATCTTAACCTTCGACAGACTGCCAGCCAAAAAGTGTGACTCGATGAGTAATTTTTCACTGTTCGTCGAGCGCGCTGTACACGTGACAACACCAAGTGATATGCACGTGACGACACACGTGGTGTACGTACAGAGTGACAGCGGATCGCATAAAGTTTTCCTGAGAGTTGAACTAAAGGGGTAGAAATTGATGAAGTTGGCAGTTGATCAGTGGGATGGGAAGCTAGAGCTTTGGATAAGCGGAGTATAGCGGCGAGATGACTACGTATATGAAGCTGGTGAAGGGAGCCACCAAGATTAAGATGGCTGCCCCAAAGCAGAAGTATGTTGATCCGATTCTGCTTGGAACCGCTGACGGTCAGGATTTTAATGAGATTGTTCGAGCATTGGATTCCAGGATTGCGGATTCTGCATTCACCGTTGTGTATAAGACGTTAATTGTTGTGCATCTGATGTTGAGGGAAGGTGAGAAGGACGTTGTTATTCGTTATTTCTCTAGAAATACCGATTTTTTCAAAGTTGATAATGCTTTACGTTCAGGTAATGGACAATCATTTGAACTGAGAGTTTTAGAACGTTATAACAGCTATTTGAAACGTAGGTGTGGAGAGTATGATAAGATTCAAACGGATTACGTAAGGGATGATTATAATGCTCTGAGATCAATTATTCATGATAATAGGAGTCAATCAATGGATAAAGCATTGAATCATGTAGAATCATTAGAGATTCAAATTTCAACATTATTGAAAAATAGGTTTACGGTAGGTGATTTATCAAACGATTTATTATTATTTGCATTCAAATTATTAGTATTTGATTTATTAGCATTATATAATGCATTAAATGAAGGTATTATTACATTATTAGAATCATTTTTTGAATTATCACATAAAAATGCTGAAAGAACATTAAATTTGTATAAAAAATTTGTCGATTTAACTGAAATTGTTGTAAAATATTTGAAAACAGGGAAATCTGTCGGTTTGAAAATTCCAGTAATTAAACATATTACTACAAAATTGGTTAGATCATTAGAAGAACATTTAAAAGAAGATAATGTTACACATAATACATTCAATGATGAAATTAATGATACAACAGTACAACCAAAAGGTTTGGCACAGAAAAGATTAGATGAAATTAGAGAACAGAAAAGAAAATTGGAAGAACAATTATCACATCCACAACTTCTAATTAACCCAACAGGCATCAGTAATAATGACCAATTTAACAATCAATTGATAGGTAGGAGTTTCTCAATAATGAATACTGTACCAAATGCGATGCCACTAAATCAACCAACAACATCTCTACCAGCGGTTCCTCAGTCAATTACAGTTAATAACCCATTTATGAATCAATTACAAACTCAACAAGTTTCAAATCAAAATGCAACTACTAATTTTGCTATGCAACAACCACAACAAATTAATCAATTTCAAACACCTGCTCTGCAGAGTACGATGACAATGCCAACTACAATGACAAACACTGTTGTACAACAACCACAGGTTCAACAAGTTCCACAGGTACAACAAAGTATTTTTCAAAATACTACAGGTATGGTTCCAACCCAGCAAGTTCATAATTTAATGAATCCAATGTCAATGAATACAGGTGTTCCAGAATCACAATTACAATCACAGACAGTAACACCTCTCACAACCAATTCCAATAATCCATTTTCTATTGGCAATGTTGACGCGGCAAAACAAGCACAAGAACAAAACAACCCATTTACAAAGACAAACTATCGTGAAGTGCCAACTGCAAATACATCAATTGCTAACAATCCAAGGTTTACAAATACGCAGCAACCACAATTACAACCACAACAGGTTAACAACCCATTCTCATTGAATAACACTTCACAACCACAACCACAAGCACAACTACCATTACAACCACAATCCCAACCTATACTACAAAGTGCAATGACCGCACCAGGTACAATGGGACAATACAGCATGCAAAACCAACAGTTTGCTCAGCAACAGCAACAACAACCTTACGAAATCAACCTGATCGACTTCTAATGATCAAACACATAAATAATTATAAATGAAATACAATTAAATATCTATGTAATACTACAATGATTTTTTTCAATATATCCGATTTTTTTTTTCTTATATATGTCAGTAAACCCATACACTACATGCATTCATTTTTTTTTTTATATGTCAAATAACAATAAACTCCGGTGATCCGTTATAATCTCCATTTACCCTAAAAGAGAGAAAAACAATTCAAATGACAGCAGAAATTTGTATATAAAGGACAAGATATCGACATATTCGGATTTTAGTTCGCAAATCTATTTACCTTCCAGGATACAACAGAGATCCAAATCGCGGCACATGGATCTGGATGAACAAATATGAATATAAATAGTAGTGTGGACTGCGGTGTCAGTGTGGTCGGTAGATTGACTGACAAAGCTGAACAGAACCATAATAGGAGACTTCCAACGAATAGTCAATCCCGAAATATCAGTGGGAATATCGGATCTTCTTATGAAAGTAATTTTTTGAATGGTCATTATGACCAAGGTGATGTGAATAATATGAATATGAACGTGATAGGTAGCAATTTATTAATAATTCCACGTCTGGAACCGACATTTAACTCTATTAAAGAAAATTTTAATTGGAGTAGAGAATTTACTCATGAAAATTCAAATAATCCGTTATTTACTGGTAAAAATCATGTTAATAACAATATTAATCCTCCTCGTATTGTCTCACAGAATGAACATATACAAAAAGCCACTGATAATAATAAATATTTCAAATATCAAAGTTATAATTATTACAGTACGGCAGATGCAGAGTTATCTCCTATAAAAATGGAGCTTGAAAATAGTGTTGGTATCAATTTTCAAGATGAATTTAATGAACTTGAAAAAGAATTATCTGAGTTAGAAATGGATTCATGTATTGAATCAACAAACCCAAATGTCTTTAATGAAGAAAAAGATAAATTTCAGGAGGTTGCTAATGATATTTATAATCTAAGCACAATTAATGATACAACAAGTCCTTCTATTAGTAATCCAAAATTAGCTAATTCAAAATTTATAAAGCTAATGAAACTGATAGGTAATGGATCTGTTAATTTAAATGAAAATAATAATGAATTACGCTCAGTTTCAAATAATGGATTGGTAGGAAACAGATACGTTTCTATTCCAGATCCAAAATAAAATAATAAACGTTTTTTTTTTACAAAAATGTAATTATTAATTAATTTTGAAATTGTATTAAAAAATGTAAATATAAAAAACATATCACAATCAAATCAAATATATATATATATATATATCCTTATATATATTAAACGAAATGTATGTATCAATATGTATGCACTAATAAATCATGATCTTTAAAATTCTTTCATTTCGATATTTTTTCGAACTGCATCAGTATCATTATCAACAGCACCATCAATAAATGAAAGTTTATTACTTTGAATCTTTTGTGTTGTCTTGAACTGCTTCATTGTATCATTACTTGTCGTCGATATACTTGCATTATCACCAGTCAATCCCAATTTATTTTGAGTCTCTCCTTCATCTTCTTCATCAATACCTAATAATCCAGTTTTCACACTATCTACAAAACTCCATAATGATCTTGATACACTGGAATTTTCTACAGATTCCTTATTATTATTCCTTAAAAATGTTGCTGTTTGGTTTTCAATTTCAGGTGTACCTGGATTAAAAATCTTTGGTCCACTATTCTTATTAATTTTTTCTGGAGAATCATTATCAGCTCCACTATCCCAATTTAATGATTTTTCAAGTTCATTCTGTAATATTTGATCAAATTGATTGAAAATAGCAAGTGGTTTACTCCATACAGAACCTACACTTTTTTTAACTGGTTCAGAACTTATGCTTCTCACAGGAGACACTGACGTTTCTTTGTTTTCCACCGGAATATTATTATTTTTCTGAATTGAATTTGTTCGATGAATTAATCCTTTTGTTTCTTTTATTCTTGGTGAAGACGTTGTGCTAATAATGTTTTCTGTTTCGATCATTGGTATATCTAACGGTAAATTATTTGGACTAGATGTTATATTACTTGTATTATTAACATTTTCACTCAAATGCTTTGAAACTTGAGTTTTCAATAATTGCAATTCATGTGCTTTTTCTAGATAAACCTTTTCGTGAACCGTCAATTGCTTTTTCAAATCTTCAATATTTCGTTTACTTTCAAATAACTCCAATTCTTTATTCGCCAAATTCTTTAGCAGAGCATGAATATCATTAGAATCTAGATTAGAACTATTTGATGCTAAAGAACTATTTCTCGAATGTACAGATAACTGAGTGTATTCTGGATCAACGACAATGCCTGAGATACCAGTACTATATTTCCTTTTCGATATAATATTTGATTTTTTTAATACATTATCATCTGGTATGCGTGGTTTGTTAAGAAATGTATCTGGTGATGTTGGAGCGATAACAGGTTGAATTAATGATCTTCTCCTGTTAGGCAATGTATTTCTCTTTTTTGGAATTATATCGTTAGTCATGGTAAATGGTGGTGTAGTTATTGGTACTGTACCTTGGTTTGAACTTTTAGGGATTCCGTTATTCTTCAATGGATGATCTTTTATTCTTGTCGGCGTTATTTGACGCTGAAGATTAAATTTCGATGCATTATTGATAATTGGAGATGATGGACTAGTTGGTTGATATGCCTTTTCTGGTGACCTAGTAGTATCCTTATTAGAATATACCGTAGTTGTTCTTGTACTGGTATCAAGATTTAACTTTTTGTCAGTCTCATTAATAAATTCATCAAATTTATTCATTGTTCGATTTTATACAATGTAAAAAAAATTATTGTAATCTTTTTTAGAATACCCGAAAACTACCTCGAGTAATTGACTGAATCAGGTTAATGGAAATTATTAATGTTTGTATTCTACTAGCTTTGTATTTAACTCAGCTTGTTATATTTACCTATTGTACCTTTTTCGTCATTGAAGATATTTTTTTCTTTCTCATTCCAGATCATTAGCCCTTTAATTTCTGCCTTTCATAGATAGTAAAGTTCTGAGTGCACGAAATGTCAGGAATAAACAATATGGCCAGGTTCTTTTGGATAACAATGTATAAGTAAATTAATTATCGGAATATTAGTAACCACTTTAATGCTAGTTATCATCTGAATAAATCATAACAAAATTACTCTGCATTGGGTCATATGGATAGTTTTCCAAATTTTGAATAGTTTCATCTGAATTTATTATCTCCTGTGATGAGAAAGCAGTAGCTCTCTCCCTAGGAACATCTTTCAATTCGCTAGTAAGTAAAATATCAGGGAATGTCTCTCCTTCGAATTCGTCATCTTCTGTAACAGTTATTGATTCTAAGGCTAAAACATTCTCGTTCTGAATCTTTTGCATTTTGAAACCTTTTGTTGAGTAGCTCACTGGATCATTTCTTCTCTTCTGGAAATTTATACTTTGTAATAAATTCTGATATTCTTCTTCTCCAATTGCAGTAACACTTTCATTTAGTAAACATAATTGTTCACTTTTAGCCTTGGATACACAATATGTCTTACAAAACTCTTGTACTGTCACAATATTCAATTCTAGGTTCCCAACCATTAGTATTTCTATTAAATTATAATATGTTTTGGCATAGTCTGGTGGCTAATATGTTTTAGCCGCCTAGTTTTATACTTTTTTCTTCAGATAGATATATATAAATGGAAGGCGGCAGATCTCAGCAGATGCCAGAAATAATACCACAAGTAGAAAAGTCAGACTGTAAGTTTTATTTTTAGCTTAATTAGTACCAGTAAATATCTAATGGTTAGAGTGGGTGAACTATTGTTAAAGAACTCCCGATTTAAATGGATTTCTTTGACATTACTGGGCGGCTTGGCGGCTAAGCCATATATGCCATATATCAAAAATACCATGAGGAATGTTCACCTAAAAGATGAGGATATAATATTTATAATTGGATTAGCATTCTTCTAAGGTTTGACTCTTTCTTTTTTCATGTATATGAATAAGTAGTTAAAGTATATATATATATATATATATTAATTGTACTAGTCCATTATTCCATAGTTTAAGTTTTCTGAATTGAACTAAACATCGTATTTTCCTTTTGGGTATAATCTACGTCTAGATTAAAGATACAATCAACACACCAGTCCCAATTTACCACCAAGATGCTCTCTTTTTTAATGTTCTTATCGTTTTCCATTATTGAATTCTTGAATTTTTTAACTTGACCAGGCTTTGTAGCCACAAGGACATATTTTGGAGGTCTAATAAAGGTTCCATCAGTGAGTTTTATGTTTCCAAGACGTTTTCCTGTTGATCCATTCACCTCATTCGTTTTTATCTTTGTGAAATCAGTCAAATCCTTGTTGCTTAAAACATTGATGTCTTGAATGCCGTGCTCTTTTAAAATAGATGATATTAATGTTGGACCGCCAGTAATCTCATGAACCATATTCAGCTCGAAAATATGGGCACGTTCGAATAACTTCTTCGGATTCTTGGCTTTATCCAGAAATTCTCTTGTTATTCCATCTATTAAATAATTATCCATATCTTTGAATTTATCAAAATCAGTAGGATTCTCTTTATGTATTTCTCCCATTAAATCTGTAATGAAATTAGGTACTATAGCATATTTCAACCTTCTAAAACCAAGAGCTTTCAAAAATTTTGCAGTCCTCATAATTTTTGGAGCTATGAGACAATTAATTTTTCCTTCTTTATCAACATAGTTCTCTTCATATATTCTAATACCCATTAACTCTAACAATGTGATATCCAAATCAGATAATTCATGGTAATTACAACCAGTGGTGACACAAAACAAATTAAAGATATGTCTTCTGACTTTTTTACCGTTGTCTATTTCGTAATACGAGCATTTCTCTAATATATCTTTAGCTTTTGTTTCTAACTCTTTATGTTTTTTGATGTTTTCCTTTTCTTGTGGTAATAATGCTACACTACCGTTTTTACTCTTTTTATGCATTTGAAATTCATTTAAGGATACCATATCACTATGTAATCTTTTAGCTGCCTGAGCTGCGGCGGCTCTCCTACTACCACCACTGCTAAATAATCCTGATGACTCTCTCGATAGAATATTCGTTATATTTGATGATTCTCGTGATATAATTAGTTTGCTTGTTGTTCTTGAAACAAGTGTTTTCTCGATATCATCAGATCTGTCGCTTGATTCTTGATTACCTTCTGTATCTTTCTGTTCACTAGTTCCCTCATCATCTGATGAAAGACCCTTGAAAAGTTCTATACTATGGGAATTTTCAACATTTTCAATAGGAGATAGAACTTCTCTGCTACCTCTTTGTGATTTATCTATAATATCACTTGCTTCATAAAATGTCTCATTGCCGGAATCAATATTTGTTTCAGCCAAATAGCTAGATATAGCAGACCTAGGTTGAATGAGCTTCTTTTCCGATTTATTAATTATATGGTCATTATTTGTGTCATTTATTGGATTATTATTTTCTTGATTTTCTACTTCGTCGTCTGTAGTAATATTTTCTTCGTCATCAATAGGTTCATCCTTGGATGTATGTTGTGGCCATATGTTCTTCGGTTTAATATCATTTTGATCTCCATAATGCATTTGACCCAATGAAAGACGGATATCATTGCTTATAGCATCATATTCTTGATAATCATCGGTTTGGGGGTCTAATTTGGAATCCATTTTACAACATCTTTCTAACCAAAGATGATTAGAAACAACGCAACTACCCCATTTCTTAGCAGTTTGATATTTCTTCCCTATAGGTAGCCTAGAAATCAGATGTGTATTATTTTTAGAGAGTTGAGTCGTACTGATACCACCTAATATATCAACTAATCTTTGAATATAGAATCTTTGTTGCCCAAAATAGTTAGTAAATGCAACTATCAATGATTTCTTAGTGAAAATTCTTGAACTAAAGGGTCTGAAAATAATTTTCCCAGAGTTAAAGACAGATGGGATAAATTGATCCATAGACCACATATTAAATAGCCAAACAATATTACCAATTGATTTACTCGATAAATTATGTGGATCTGATGATGTAAGTAAGTCATATTCCTTAGATTTTGTCGTATAACCAAGAAAACAATCAAAAAGCTCAGAATGGTTTATTACATTTGATTCGCTTATTTGATGATAAATAGTTCCTCCATAGTTCTTTATCATTTGTTGGATCACTATGTATGTGTTGGGAGAAGTAGATAAATCCATACCAATTAAGAATCTCTTTCCGGAGAGAAAATCACTATTATTTTGGAAGTCACTGAACGATATGTCAATAACTCTTTCCCAGGTTTCTGATAATTTATCAGAGGTGGCAAGAGGATCATTTATTTCTATTGTATGCTCTTCCGTTTCAACTAATTTACCTGTTTTGAAACATTCAACTAGCCATGTTGGGTATACAAATTTCATAGGCGAACTAGATGAGGTTTTTTTTATCACTGCTTTAACATAAGTATCATTAGGACCTATTGCGATTATATGGGTCGTTCTGGTTGAAATAAAATTAACACATGTTCCACCAAGTGCATTAATAAGTTCAGTGTAAAATAGGTGTTCGGCGGGACCCTGACAGAATTGACCAGATACAAAAATTTGATAATCTTTTAAAATATGTCTCCTATCTGGAGAGAATAATACAGTTTTAATATGCTTATTATTTTTGATTGATTGATTCAACCATTCTGTGGTAACGACTGATATTAAGAAATCAAACGCAGCGACATGATAAAACGAGAAATTACAATCTTCACTAATTATGAAATGTAGATCTATGTCCTTAAACTCTTCAATAAACCAAGATTTTATATTAGTTGTATTTATATTCTTTGAACAATCAAATACTTGAACATATGAAGCTCCATTATCTTTTAATAATCTTACAGTATTGTTTATCAATGAAGAATCAGAACCATTATCAATGATCAAAAAATTCAAATTTTCAAATAGTATTGAATTCTTCATTGGCTAATCGGATATACACTTGTAAGTAAATGAATTCACTCTTCGATTTAAATGTTTTCCTAATGATTCGATGACCTTGATATGTTTTTGTTTATATAATCACTAATTTTTCAGCCTTTAGAGATGTCAACGCGAAATAAAAAAAACGACCTTTGACGCGTTTCTGTAAATAGTGCGATGATATGAATTCAAGGATCCAAAAGGTGCCAATACTTGTAAATAGCTATAACAACTACAACTGCTATTCAAGGTTGTATTTTTCATTGGTAATTGGTCATAGGTATTTGAGAGAGTTATATTCTGGTACTTTTTAGGTGACTCATCGACTGATCAGAATATTTAAACAGGTATCTGAATTAGCCGCCGAGGTATTCATGGTTGTTTGGATTGAACAAAAATGGAGATAACTAGGAATTACACTGTTAAAAATTCTTTCAGAGGTGGAGATGCGGTTGATGTACTTGTTGTTGATGTAAATAACTCGGAGTTGCTTGGTGAAGTCAGGAAAATTATGAATAGGAGAGAAGTTGACAATGAAGAGTCGAATATAAAAGCTAACGAATTAATTGCTGCCCAACTGAGTGACCTTATCAATGTAATTATTGGAGAAAAATACTTTCATTATGGATGCAATATCAATATTAATATTTATAAATCAGATATTCCATTATGGTACTGGAATATGGCGCTATATAGAGTCGTTTCAGAATTGCAAGAATTGAGGCAAAAGAATAGTCGAATTTGGATAAGTATACAAACGGATGTTGATCGACAATATTATGTTGATAATAATGCGACTCTTCAGACTTTTCAGAAAGAACTCATTCTGGAAGAAGAGGAATCACTTTGTGATGAAGATGACAATAATGAGTTTTTAATTAAACTTGTATTGCTATATATATTTAAGAGCAAAAACTTAACCAACGATCAACTCGAGGAGCTATTAGTGAAAACATCATCACTTGGTGAGGTAATAGAAAATTTAAAATTGGATATCTGAATGTATGATAAAAAAAAGTTTATAGAAGTATAAAATGTGAAGAATAGAGCGAAAAAACTAGTCGATAAAATTCTATCAAACTCCTAAAAAAGCAGAAATCATGCTGATTTTCTAAAGTTATTTTACTTTAATATTTCTCTGGAAAATATTCATTACAGATAATTTAATAATCTGAATCTGAATCGAGCATTGCTTCATCGTCGTCTGGTTTATTTGATGCACCGAATGCTAATTTTGCTGGCTTGGATCTAGCTAATAAAAATTTTGTCTTATTATTATTCAATTTTTGCGAGCAAGGTGAAAGTAATCTGTCAGTAGGGGATGCAAATTTGTTTCTTAATTTTAATTGAACATTTTTTTGTGTTGTGGAATCGGATGGTAAAGAATGGTTGAAAATTTTCTTTGGT
Organism: Kazachstania kunashirensis; assembly: GCA_003708465.2. Lineage (NCBI taxonomy): Eukaryota > Fungi > Ascomycota > Saccharomycetes > Saccharomycetales > Saccharomycetaceae > Kazachstania > Kazachstania kunashirensis. The sequence goes on from PPOH02000256.1 coordinate 178,137, forward strand.
TTGAATATTGATCTATGTAGGGAAGCAGTGCCAGATGTATCATTAATAGTATTTGAAGTTTCAGAATTCCTCAATTTTGATGAATTAAATTTTTTTTTACGTGGTGAAGTCTTCAAACTGTTGGCACCTCTTTGGAAAATAGTAGAGTGCTTTAAATTGTCCTCCTTTGATTCATTATTGATATCTGGTGCAGTGGTTGTAGTCGTGGTCGTCACTTTTGAACCTGAAGTAGATTGCATAGCTATAACACAAAGGTATTCGAGTATTCTCTGCTGTCTATTCCTTACTATCCTACTGAAAAACCTCCAACAACCTGAGTTAAATACAATTATTTGATCAAGATATTCAAAGGATCCGTAGTTTCAAACTTGTCTCAAAAACCAAGAAAATTTAACTGAAACAAAACCCCATCAGCTTCTATTTTTTTTTCTCGTTGCATTGGCATAGTGGTCCATGCGATATGCACTATTTGTGATATTATGTAAAAAATTCTTCATTTCTCCCAAAACGGAAATTATGGGTTTGTTTACTGTTTTCCTCTTTAGGAATAGTAATGAACTAAAAATATCAGCCCTGTTAGCCCTACTATTGTTTGTACAGCCCTAGGGTTCCGCTTCATCTTTTTTTTTTGTTGTTTTTTCGGGGAACAGAGGAAATCTGTAGTCAGCAGCCTGGTAGTTGTATACGATTGTTGGATCTGGATACTGTAAAAGATGAGCCGTATTTTCTGTTAGCAATAAAATTAAGTGATGTGAAAAAGTTGTATGACAGGCTATTACATATTTACAATTCAATATCGAATTTTAAGTGGTAAAGGGACGGAGAATATACTTATTTATTAGCTGAACAGACATACTAATCCACAAATTTGCATTTTACATTTGCATTTGCATTCGAGGTCATACACATTATATACTCAAAATGAACCTTGTACGACTGAGACTACTCAACGAGTTATGTTTTTGGTTGATATGGTTATTGCTTGCACATATTTGTTTGTGTGCTTCTAATTCCACAAGTGAATGGCCTGATGTAAGTGTAAAAGAGCAGGTTGCTATCAGAACCGAAAGAGATATGCAAAATAATATAACAATTGATCAAATTCCATTCATAGGTGTAAATTTAAAATCTGTTTTATTTAATCAAGAGACTAATGAACAAAATATAATTATTGATACAACGTCAAGGCTTAATAATACAGATTCTTTAAATAATTTTTCATCATTATTAAATCAGGGTACTAGCAGTTTTATTTTGGATATCGAAAATATAAATAACACATGGGTAATTGTAAATACATCAATTTTATTAGAAGATTTTTTGACAGTATTGACCACATTCCTTGATGATAGTGATAACAATTTATCAGCTAATATTTTAATGTTTTTTTTAAGGATTACTGCACATATACCAGATACATACGATGACGATAATTCAATTTTACTTGAAATTTTTAATTCGACAATAACTGGTACGAATTCAACAACTGAAAAAACATTATATCAAAATTCTACTGTGAATCAAAACTTGAATTTAACATCATTAATTGAAAGAACTATAGGATGTTCATATATTTATAAACCAAAAAATCTCTTATTGGATAATAAGATAACAAATACAACAGATCTATTAACATTTACAACAGGAAATGATACAAAATGGCCAACATTAGAAACTTTTCTTTATGAGAAACGTAACAGAATACTGATTACCGAATTATCTTCGACATTAAATCAATCAACTTCACCATTCATTTTCCCAAATACGATTCTCCATTTTGATACTATTAATTCTACATTAAGTTGTCCAAGTGAAGAGGAAGAATTTAAAGAAGTACAATCAGTTCAATGGCGATTCTTAGAGGCCGAATTTAGTACTCATAGCATATTTCAATACATGCAATGCGGTTTATCTCCAATAATAACAAACTCATTTAGCATTTCCAATATTACAGATATCGTTCCATTATTAGGCACTGGGATTGTTTGGTCTTGGAAAACAAATGAACCAAGATTAACAAACTCAAAACTTCTTATGGGTAAAGATTCCCTACAAGCATACAATTGCGCTGTAATAAAATACATATCCTCTAATGGTTCAGTGTATTGGCAAGTGGATAATTGTTATGCAAAAAAAAACATGCTTTGTCAAAGCAAAAACAATCCATTTAAATGGACATTATCTGAAGATAAACACGAATATTTTGCATACTTTGATGATCAAGATGGAGATTTTTGTCCTGAGAACTATACATTTTCTCTTCCAACAACGTTATTAGAACAAAGATCGGTTAGTTTATATCTTGAAGAGATTGAAAGTGAAAACATGAAGATTTGGATTAATTTAAACTCAATTGCAGTTAGTAACTGTTGGCTAATTGGTGGCACTGGGCTTTCATGTCCTTATTCAAAGTCTGTTTCACACAGAAATTTTGTTGCAATGTTGACCTCTGTTAGTGTAATTGCAGCTGCATTATTATCATGTGTTCTTTATTTAAGTTTATTAAGTGTCCCTATTCATGATAACCGTAAAAATTGGAGGAGAGTTGTCAATAAAATTTCAAAATCTGAAATAGAAGGTGTTCCATCTTAATCATAACGTAATTTGTAATATTTATTCCCCCCCCCCCCCCTTTACAA